>CM035431.1:162376872-162381876 GCA_020310875.1 Ceratopteris richardii
GGTTTAGGGTTTAGGGTTTAGGGTTTAGGGTTTAGGGTTTAGGGTTTAGGGTTTAGGGTTTAGGGTTTAGGGTTTAGGGTTTAGGGTTTAGGGTTTAGGGTTTAGGGTTTAGGGTTTAGGGTTTAGGGTTTAGGGTTTAGGGTTTAGGGTTTAGGGTTTAGGGTTTAGGGTTTAGGGTTTAGGGTTTAGGGTTTAGGGTTTAGGGTTTAGGGTTTAGGGTTTAGGGTTTAGGGTTTAGGGTTTAGGGTTTAGGGTTTAGGGTTTAGGGTTTAGGGTTTAGGGTTTAGGGTTTAGGGTTTAGGGTTTAGGGTTTAGGGTTTAGGGTTTAGGGTTTAGGGTTTAGGGTTTAGGGTTTAGGGTTTAGGGTTTAGGGTTTAGGGTTTAGGGTTTAGGGTTTAGGGTTTAGGGTTTAGGGTTTAGGGTTTAGGGTTTAGGGTTTAGGGTTTAGGGTTTAGGGTTTAGGGTTTAGGGTTTAGGGTTTAGGGTTTAGGGTTTAGGGTTTAGGGTTTAGGGTTTAGGGTTTAGGGTTTAGGGTTTAGGGTTTAGGGTTTAGGGTTTAGGGTTTAGGGTTTAGGGTTTAGGGTTTAGGGTTTAGGGTTTAGGGTTTAGGGTTTAGGGTTTAGGGTTTAGGGTTTAGGGTTTAGGGTTTAGGGTTTAGGGTTTAGGGTTTAGGGTTTAGGGTTTAGGGTTTAGGGTTTAGGGTTTAGGGTTTAGGGTTTAGGGTTTAGGGTTTAGGGTTTAGGGTTTAGGGTTTAGGGTTTAGGGTTTAGGGTTTAGGGTTTAGGGTTTAGGGTTTAGGGTTTAGGGTTTAGGGTTTAGGGTTTAGGGTTTAGGGTTTAGGGTTTAGGGTTTAGGGTTTAGGGTTTAGGGTTTAGGGTTTAGGGTTTAGGGTTTAGGGTTTAGGGTTTAGGGTTTAGGGTTTAGGGTTTAGGGTTTAGGGTTTAGGGTTTAGGGTTTAGGGTTTAGGGTTTAGGGTTTAGGGTTTAGGGTTTAGGGTTTAGGGTTTAGGGTTTAGGGTTTAGGGTTTAGGGTTTAGGGTTTAGGGTTTAGGGTTTAGGGTTTAGGGTTTAGGGTTTAGGGTTTAGGGTTTAGGGTTTAGGGTTTAGGGTTTAGGGTTTAGGGTTTAGGGTTTAGGGTTTAGGGTTTAGGGTTTAGGGTTTAGGGTTTAGGGTTTAGGGTTTAGGGTTTAGGGTTTAGGGTTTAGGGTTTAGGGTTTAGGGTTTAGGGTTTAGGGTTTAGGGTTTAGGGTTTAGGGTTTAGGGTTTAGGGTTTAGGGTTTAGGGTTTAGGGTTTAGGGTTTAGGGTTTAGGGTTTAGGGTTTAGGGTTTAGGGTTTAGGGTTTAGGGTTTAGGGTTTAGGGTTTAGGGTTTAGGGTTTAGGGTTTAGGGTTTAGGGTTTAGGGTTTAGGGTTTAGGGTTTAGGGTTTAGGGTTTAGGGTTTAGGGTTTAGGGTTTAGGGTTTAGGGTTTAGGGTTTAGGGTTTAGGGTTTAGGGTTTAGGGTTTAGGGTTTAGGGTTTAGGGTTTAGGGTTTAGGGTTTAGGGTTTAGGGTTTAGGGTTTAGGGTTTAGGGTTTAGGGTTTAGGGTTTAGGGTTTAGGGTTTAGGGTTTAGGGTTTAGGGTTTAGGGTTTAGGGTTTAGGGTTTAGGGTTTAGGGTTTAGGGTTTAGGGTTTAGGGTTTAGGGTTTAGGGTTTAGGGTTTAGGGTTTAGGGTTTAGGGTTTAGGGTTTAGGGTTTAGGGTTTAGGGTTTAGGGTTTAGGGTTTAGGGT
Organism: Ceratopteris richardii; assembly: GCA_020310875.1. Classification (NCBI taxonomy): domain Eukaryota; kingdom Viridiplantae; phylum Streptophyta; class Polypodiopsida; order Polypodiales; family Pteridaceae; genus Ceratopteris; species Ceratopteris richardii. Next base: position 162,378,640 of record CM035431.1, read on the forward strand.
TTAGGGTTTAGGGTTTAGGGTTTAGGGTTTAGGGTTTAGGGTTTAGGGTTTAGGGTTTAGGGTTTAGGGTTTAGGGTTTAGGGTTTAGGGTTTAGGGTTTAGGGTTTAGGGTTTAGGGTTTAGGGTTTAGGGTTTAGGGTTTAGGGTTTAGGGTTTAGGGTTTAGGGTTTAGGGTTTAGGGTTTAGGGTTTAGGGTTTAGGGTTTAGGGTTTAGGGTTTAGGGTTTAGGGTTTAGGGTTTAGGGTTTAGGGTTTAGGGTTTAGGGTTTAGGGTTTAGGGTTTAGGGTTTAGGGTTTAGGGTTTAGGGTTTAGGGTTTAGGGTTTAGGGTTTAGGGTTTAGGGTTTAGGGTTTAGGGTTTAGGGTTTAGGGTTTAGGGTTTAGGGTTTAGGGTTTAGGGTTTAGGGTTTAGGGTTTAGGGTTTAGGGTTTAGGGTTTAGGGTTTAGGGTTTAGGGTTTAGGGTTTAGGGTTTAGGGTTTAGGGTTTAGGGTTTAGGGTTTAGGGTTTAGGGTTTAGGGTTTAGGGTTTAGGGTTTAGGGTTTAGGGTTTAGGGTTTAGGGTTTAGGGTTTAGGGTTTAGGGTTTAGGGTTTAGGGTTTAGGGTTTAGGGTTTAGGGTTTAGGGTTTAGGGTTTAGGGTTTAGGGTTTAGGGTTTAGGGTTTAGGGTTTAGGGTTTAGGGTTTAGGGTTTAGGGTTTAGGGTTTAGGGTTTAGGGTTTAGGGTTTAGGGTTTAGGGTTTAGGGTTTAGGGTTTAGGGTTTAGGGTTTAGGGTTTAGGGTTTAGGGTTTAGGGTTTAGGGTTTAGGGTTTAGGGTTTAGGGTTTAGGGTTTAGGGTTTAGGGTTTAGGGTTTAGGGTTTAGGGTTTAGGGTTTAGGGTTTAGGGTTTAGGGTTTAGGGTTTAGGGTTTAGGGTTTAGGGTTTAGGGTTTAGGGTTTAGGGTTTAGGGTTTAGGGTTTAGGGTTTAGGGTTTAGGGTTTAGGGTTTAGGGTTTAGGGTTTAGGGTTTAGGGTTTAGGGTTTAGGGTTTAGGGTTTAGGGTTTAGGGTTTAGGGTTTAGGGTTTAGGGTTTAGGGTTTAGGGTTTAGGGTTTAGGGTTTAGGGTTTAGGGTTTAGGGTTTAGGGTTTAGGGTTTAGGGTTTAGGGTTTAGGGTTTAGGGTTTAGGGTTTAGGGTTTAGGGTTTAGGGTTTAGGGTTTAGGGTTTAGGGTTTAGGGTTTAGGGTTTAGGGTTTAGGGTTTAGGGTTTAGGGTTTAGGGTTTAGGGTTTAGGGTTTAGGGTTTAGGGTTTAGGGTTTAGGGTTTAGGGTTTAGGGTTTAGGGTTTAGGGTTTAGGGTTTAGGGTTTAGGGTTTAGGGTTTAGGGTTTAGGGTTTAGGGTTTAGGGTTTAGGGTTTAGGGTTTAGGGTTTAGGGTTTAGGGTTTAGGGTTTAGGGTTTAGGGTTTAGGGTTTAGGGTTTAGGGTTTAGGGTTTAGGGTTTAGGGTTTAGGGTTTAGGGTTTAGGGTTTAGGGTTTAGGGTTTAGGGTTTAGGGTTTAGGGTTTAGGGTTTAGGGTTTAGGGTTTAGGGTTTAGGGTTTAGGGTTTAGGGTTTAGGGTTTAGGGTTTAGGGTTTAGGGTTTAGGGTTTAGGGTTTAGGGTTTAGGGTTTAGGGTTTAGGGTTTAGGGTTTAGGGTTTAGGGTTTAGGGTTTAGGGTTTAGGGTTTAGGGTTTAGGGTTTAGGGTTTAGGGTTTAGGGTTTAGGGTTTAGGGTTTAGGGTTTAGGGTTTAGGGTTTAGGGTTTAGGGTTTAGGGTTTAGGGTTTAGGGTTTAGGGTTTAGGGTTTAGGGTTTAGGGTTTAGGGTTTAGGGTTTAGGGTTTAGGGTTTAGGGTTTAGGGTTTAGGGTTTAGGGTTTAGGGTTTAGGGTTTAGGGTTTAGGGTTTAGGGTTTAGGGTTAGGGTTTAGGGTTTAGGGTTTAGGGTTTAGGGTTTAGGGTTTAGGGTTTAGGGTTTAGGGTTTAGGGTTTAGGGTTTAGGGTTTAGGGTTTAGGGTTTAGGGTTTAGGGTTTAGGGTTTAGGGTTTAGGGTTTAGGGTTAGGGTTTAGGGTTTAGGGTTTAGGGTTTAGGGTTTAGGGTTTAGGGTTTAGGGTTTAGGGTTTAGGGTTTAGGGTTAGGGTTTAGGGTTTAGGGTTTAGGGTTTAGGGTTTAGGGTTTAGGGTTTAGGGTTTAGGGTTTAGGGTTTAGGGTTTAGGGTTTAGGGTTTAGGGTTTAGGGTTTAGGGTTTAGGGTTTAGGGTTTAGGGTTTAGGGTTTAGGGTTTAGGGTTTAGGGTTTAGGGTTAGGGTTTAGGGTTTAGGGTTTAGGGTTTAGGGTTTAGGGTTTAGGGTTTAGGGTTTAGGGTTTAGGGTTTAGGGTTTAGGGTTTAGGGTTTAGGGTTTAGGGTTTAGGGTTTAGGGTTTAGGGTTTAGGGTTTAGGGTTTAGGGTTTAGGGTTTAGGGTTTAGGGTTTAGGGTTTAGGGTTTAGGGTTTAGGGTTTAGGGTTTAGGGTTTAGGGTTTAGGGTTTAGGGTTTAGGGTTTAGGGTTAGGGTTTAGGGTTTAGGGTTTAGGGTTTAGGGTTTAGGGTTTAGGGTTTAGGGTTTAGGGTTTAGGGTTTAGGGTTTAGGGTTTAGGGTTTAGGGTTTAGGGTTAGGGTTTAGGGTTTAGGGTTTAGGGTTAGGGTTTAGGGTTTAGGGTTTAGGGTTTAGGGTTTAGGGTTTAGGGTTTAGGGTTTAGGGTTTAGGGTTTAGGGTTTAGGGTTTAGGGTTTAGGGTTTAGGGTTTAGGGTTTAGGGTTTAGGGTTTAGGGTTTAGGGTTTAGGGTTTAGGGTTTAGGGTTTAGGGTTTAGGGTTTAGGGTTTAGGGTTTAGGGTTTAGGGTTTAGGGTTTAGGGTTTAGGGTTTAGGGTTTAGGGTTTAGGGTTTAGGGTTTAGGGTTTAGGGTTTAGGGTTTAGGGTTTAGGGTTTAGGGTTTAGGGTTTAGGGTTTAGGGTTTAGGGTTTAGGGTTTAGGGTTTAGGGTTTAGGGTTTAGGGTTTAGGGTTTAGGGTTTAGGGTTTAGGGTTAGGGTTTAGGGTTTAGGGTTTAGGGTTTAGGGTTTAGGGTTTAGGGTTTAGGGTTTAGGGTTTAGGGTTTAGGGTTTAGGGTTTAGGGTTTAGGGTTAGGGTTTAGGGTTTAGGGTTTAGGGTTTAGGGTTTAGGGTTTAGGGTTAGGGTTTAGGGTTTAGGGTTTAGGG
>CM035432.1:17500-40000 GCA_020310875.1 Ceratopteris richardii
TTTTTACTTACTTCACAAGGCTTTCTTTTAATCTTGGTGGACCTACTTGGTATACTCTCTTGCTCTTTGTCATTTGTTTGACATGCACTGGATGTGAATAGATGGATAGGTATGTGCTTGAAGATGAAGAGGTGTTGCAAAATCCTTGATCTACACCAGCCAAATGAACTCCAGGAGTATATGGTCGGCCCTTTTAGCTTGCCAATGGATGTATTAGACACCCTATGTACCTTGGAAGATCACTCTCAAAAAGATAGTGGTATCAGAGCAACTAATCAACATGGGAGATGGATATCCTTCATCCATAGAAAAATTGGATCAAGGTAACTAAGCTTGGTCACTTACAATTGAATCTTACGCACTCAATAGTCGCTGTAAAAGTTGCCCTATACTCAACCTCACAACTAGAAGTGGCCATAGTAGGCTGCTTCTTGCTCAACCAAGATATGGATGAACTATTAAGCATGAAGCAAAAACATAGTGGACACATGAGTGTCATAGCAACCAGCCTAGATAGAGTCAAAAAAAGCATGTAAGTATGGTGGTAGTGAACCCCCCTTGGAAAAAAAGATCCAAGTAGCTGGGTACCACTCAAGTAGCGAAAGATGTGCTTAATTGCCTACCAATGCTTGACACCTAGGCAATGCAAAAACCTACTTATTTGTGAGACAACGAATTGAATATCTTGTCGGATAATGCATAACTAAATTAAGCATCCAAAGCCTATTGATAGAGAACAACATCAAATGCATCTCAAACATCATGAAGACTAAATCGTAAACCTATTTCCATGGGAGTGACAATAGGTTTGTAGTCTTCAAGGCCAAAGTGTTGCAATAATGTGTCAATATATTCACGTGAGACAAAGTTATTACACCATCAACTTGCATAAATTGAATGCCCAAATAATGATGAAAATGTCCCAAATTTAACATCTCAAATGAGGCATGCAAATCAGCCTTAAATTAGCAATATGCTTCTTATTAGGACCAGTGAGCAACATGTCATCAACATAGACAACAATGATCAAAAGCACATCCTTTGCACGCTTAACATATAAGGTGCTCTCAGTTGGATTGTTCTCAAAACCATGTGGAATCAAGTAGGCATGTATATTTGCATACCAATCACGTAGTGCTTACTTCAAATCATATAATGCCTTTTTCAACCTACACACTTTGTTTTCAAGCCTTTTCTATTTCAACATACACTTCTTCATGCAAGTCACCATTCAAAAATGCAATTTTAATGTCCAACTCATGTAGGTTCTAACCATGATGAGCTACAAGTGCACATATGTTATGAACAGTAGTCATTTGGCATGAAGGAGCAAAGTTCTCATCAAAATCAATTCCTCTTTCTTGAGCATAACCCTTTGAAACAAGCTTAGCCTTATACCTATAAACTATTCCATCAGGATTATGCTTCAGCTTTTATACCCACTTAGTGCCAATTGCCTTCATGCTAGAAGGCAAGTCACATAAAGACCACCTACCATTTTTCATAATAGCATCATATTCTCATTGCATAATAGCTATCAAATTTTCTTAATTTTGTGCTTCATCAAATGAAACAAGCTCATTCTCATCACAAAGACTAGAGGTAGCCATAGCATAGCAATTTGATGCAAAAGAAGCACTATGAGAGCCCGAGCAAGTATGCTATGATAGAGGTGCATCTAATTTGCTATCTCGCAAAGTCAGCACCATCAATTTAGGCATAGTTTTTGCCTCCTCTATATCAGACCTCAACAAGTGAATCATGTAAAATTGCATTAGAAATGGAATTATCTACATCATCATGTGGAACCTACAAATGCTAAGAAATTTCCTCATTTAGACCAGCATTAGACTATCCACTTGTAAAAAGAGGCAACAAAGTGTCATACATACCTTTTGAGCTAAGTGATGTCTTCTTACTACATGAAGTAATGGCTAAATTGCATCTTCCACAAAAACAACATCATAGCTAAGCGAAAAGCATTTATTATGTGGATGATATAGAGGATAGCCTTTCCTTCCAAAATTGTACCCAACAAAAATACATTTCATTGCGTTATCATCCGATTTCCTACATTGTTGTTCGGGCACTAATGCGTATGCCAGACAACTAAAGACATGCGAATGAGAAACAGATGGCTTGCGACCATGCCAGGCCTCATATGGAGTGATAGACTGCAATGCTTGAGTGGGACACCTATTAAATATATATGTTGCAAGCATAACAGCCTCAAGCTAGAAATTGTGGTAAAGCTTGACTCTTGACTGTACACCTTGCCATCTCCATGAGTGACATCTTCTTCCTTTTAGAAACTCCATTCTATTGAGGTGTATCAAAACAGAGGGTGCCCATTTTACATGCTGATGGATTTTTAGCCAAAACCAAAAACTATTTGAAGCACATAAACACTTCGTACTTTTCTTTCTAGATATAACCATGCATACCTGTAAAAAATCATGAATGAAAGTCACTAAGTAAAGGTAGTTCGCAAAAGAAGGTGTTTGCATAGGACCACAAACATTGCAAGGAATTGAACTCACAACCTCTTGGTTAGGAATGTGATGGGCTAACCACTTGCCCCAAAAGCCATGGTTGAGGATTACTTCCTAATCCTCCCTCTTAGGGTGTAGTTCAACCATCTCCTACTAGGATTATGTTACATTCTTCCCCCCTTAATAAATCATTGTCCTCAATGATTTGCTCTTGTATCCCTCTAGCCTCGATGATCAGCCCCTTGAACTCCGTAGGTGCCCTTGAATTGATGTCCCTCAACCTCGCATAGTTTCTTGAACCTTGTTCGCAACCTTGGTCTCTTGAACCCTTGCTCTCAAAATTGGTGTCTTGAACCTTCTTGTTCGCAACCTTGGTGTCTTGAGCCCTTGTTCTCAACCTTAGTCTTGAACCTTGTTCTCACCCATGCTTGGTATCTTGAACACTCAATCAAGTGCTTCCCTCTCGGGATGTACCCTCATAGGATGTACCCTGGCACCATGTACCCTGGCACCGTGTACCTTAGCACTGTGTACCCTGCCTACTTCCTAGGCTCTGATACCAATGCAAGGAATTGAACTCACAACCTCTTGGTTAGGAATGTGATGGGCTAACCACTTGCCCCAAAAGCCATGGTTGAGGATTACTTCCTAATCTTCCCTCTTAGGGTGTAGTTCAACCATCTCCTACTAGGATTATGTTACAAAGATCACCATGAACAAGCTTCAATTTTTGAGTAGCTTATATTGAACCATCTTTTGGGAAGGAGGAATGCTAAACTTCACCCAAAATACAACCTTCATAAACGTGTTTATAGTTGCCTCAAGTTTGGGCAGAGAGGACACAATTTTGAGATTTTTGCACGCATAGCAAACTAGCAAAATTCAGATGACCAAACACTACAAGAAAAAGGGGGGCGTAGCGACGCCCCCGAATCGGGAAAAAAACGAAAACCGTCGCTTATGCGACGAAACCGTCGCATAAGCGACGGTAAAAATTTCGGATTTTTTTTTTTGGCCGAGCATCGTCGCATAAGCGACGATAGCGTCGCATAAGCGACGCTAAACCAGAAGCGTCGCTAGTAGCGTCGCAGGTTAGCGACGCACTTAACGACGATGGCAAACTGCAGAGCGTCGCATATGCGACGCTCTGGAATGTAAAAAAAAAAATTCAATTTTCCCGGCACATTTGTGCCGGGCCTTGAACGCGAGGAAGAATACAGACCGAGAGAGAGAGAGAGAGAGACATACAACGCGCGAGAGGGAGAGAGAGAAGCGAGACATACACAAGGTATGCGCACACACACACTCACACACACACATATACACGCATAGACACACACACACATACGCAGACACACACACACATACACACAAATACACACATAGACACACATACACAAGACGCGCACACACATACACACACATAGACGCTCACACACATACACACACATATACACTCACAGACACATACACACATAATGATGCATCCACACACATACACATGCATACACACATAGACACACATATACACACACACACACATATGCATACACACACACATAGAGAGACATACACACACATACACATACATGCATACACATACACACATAAACACATACACACACATAGACACATACACACATAAACACATACACACTCATAGGTACACACACATACACATAGACACACACACATATAGTATATACACACACATGCACACATAGACACATACACACATACACATGCATACACACACATACACATGCATACACACATACAGACACATATACACACACATACACACACATATATGCATACACACGTGACACACATAGAGAGACATACACACATAAACACATACATGCATACATAATGCATATGCATATGCATATAATGTACATACATACTTACATGCATACATAATGCACATGCATAGATACATACACACACAGATACATACACACATAGACACATACACACACATGAACACATACATACTCATAGATACACACACATACACACACAGACACACATACACATAGATGCGCACACACATACACACACATAGACGCTCACACACATACACACACATATACACTCACAGACACATACACACATAATGATGCATCCACACACATACACATGCATACACACATAGACACACATATACACACACACATATGCATACACACACACATAGAGAGACATACACACACATACACATACATGCATACACATACACACATAAACACATACACACACATACACACATAAACACATACACACTCATAGGTACACACACATACACATAGACACACACACATATAGTATATACACACACATGCACACATAGACACATACACACATACACATAGACACACACACATACACACATACACATAGACACACACACATACACACACATACACACATAATGATGCATACAAACACATACACATGCATACACACATACAGACATGTACACACACATACACACATAATGATGCATACACACACATACACATGCATACACACATACAGACACATGTACACACACATTCACACACACATTCACACACATTCACACACATATACATACATGCATACATATTGCATATGCATATGCATACATACATACTTACATGCATATGCATACACACACATATGCATACATACATACTTACATGCATATGCATACACATGCATATGCATACACATGCATATGCATACACATGCATATGCATATGCATACATAATGCATATGCATATGCATACATAATGCATATGCATATGCATACATAATGCATATGCATATGCATACATAATGCATATGCATATGCATACATAAATACTTATATGCATACATAATGCACATGCTTACATACACTGTCATAATGTATACACACACACATACACACATAGACACATACACACATAATTATGCATACACACACATACATATGCATACACACACATATGCATACATACATGCATACACATACACACACATAGATACATACATACACACTCATAGACACACACACATACACATAGACACACACACATATACACACACATACACACATAGACACATGCACACGTAATGATGCATACACACATACACATGCATACATAGACACACATAATAATGCATACACACACATACATATGCATACACACACATGCATACAAACATATACACACATATACACACACACATGCATACACACATATACACACACATATACACATATACACATATACACATACACATGCATACACACACACATGCATACACACATACAAACACATATACACACACACATACACACATAGATACATACACACGTAATGATGCATACACACATACACATGCATACATAGACACACATAATAATGCATACACACACATACATATGCATACACATACATATGCATACATACATGCATACACATACACACTTAGACACATAGACACACATAGATACATACATACATATAAACACATACACACTCATAAACACACACACATACACATAGACACACACACATATACACACACATACACACATAGACACATGCACATGCAATGATGCATACACACGTACAAATGCATACATAGACACACATAATGATGCATACACACACATACATATGCATACACACACATGCATACATACATGCATACACATACACACATAGATACATACACACACGTAGATACATACATATACATAAACACATACACACTCATAGACACACACACATACACATAGACAACACACACATATACCTACACACATACACACAGATGCATACACACACATACACATGCATGCACACACATACACATGCATACACACACATACACGTATATATATATTGATTTCTAACCATTTTGTTTTATATGTTAGGTATTATGGATCCTAGTAAAGAGAGAAAGGCGAAACTCACTCTCATAAAAAGTCTTATGAGAGCAAGAGTTCCGTCAGATACTCTAGGGGCCATAATGCGGGACTACGCAGACATGTCCGATGAGGAGCTGGATTATACGATCCAGATGCTTACGCGATCAGACGAGGGCTCTTCTGCGGATCCACATGCAGGAAGAGAGCTATCTGCTCATAGGTATGTTTTTTTTCATAATTTTTTTTAATGATATTATAGCACATATTTTTATTTATTTCTATCTATTTATTTTTAGGACACCTATACCACCTCCAGCACGTGATAGCAGAGCAGAGTTGCCTATGAGGACATGCATAGGCACCTTAGGACTAGAGTGCGACATAGAGCCGGAGGGGAACATTGTGTACATAGGGAATGGATTGGAGTTCAAGAGAAGAATGCGGGCACTATGCGACTCTTACCTGCGCTTTATCCACTTACCATGGAAGTAAGTAAAAGTTTTACATATAAATTGAAATGTATATCTTATGTTTTATTTACATTATGTTTTTTATTTTTGTAGTGAGCATGATGAGAGGGATAAAAAGTACGTGCTTAGTTCACTTGAGACAGAGTTTGGGACAGGATGGTCCCTTAAGTGGTGTTTAAAAGAGATGCGGACACTTATGGCTCATCGTCGCGACAATGCACGGTATGTATGTATATGAGAGAGAGAGAGAGAGAGCTATGTATGTATGTACGTATGTATGTATCTATATATGCATCTATGTATGTATGATGTCATTCCTAAAATCTATTACTCTATGTTTACTGAAAGGCATGTATATTAACTTATATATGTATCTAATATACATGTTTCTATTTTTGTAGTATGTATGTATGCATGTGTATCATGTATGTATACATCTATGTATCTCGACAAAATTGAAGCTGCATATTTACAAATCATGATTATCTAGAGATTAGAATCTGAATTCTGAAGTGTGTGATAACTGAAATCTGAAATCTGAATGTTCAGCTGCATATTTATATATTTTATGAATCTGAATTTTGAAGTGTGTGAACTGAAATCTGAAATCTGAATGTTCAGCTGCATATTTATATATTTTATGAATCTGAATTCTGAAGTGTGTGAACTGAAATCTGAAATCTGAATGTTCAGCTGCATATTTATATATTTTATGGCTGTTTTCTGTTATATTATATTATTTATTATTATTATTATATATATATATATTATTTTCAGATTTTTTTAATACTTTTTTTCTCACACGTATGATATCACGTATGGTATTTTTTTTGAAATTCCATACTTTTTTCATACTTCCATACCCGTATGCGTTGGAAGTATGTTTCACGTATGGAAAAACTATGTATGTATGTATGTATGTATCTATATATATATATATATATATATATATATATATATATATATATATATATATATATATATATATATATATATATATATATATATATATATATATATATATATATATATATATATATATATATATATATATATATACATATAAAAAAATCTAAAATAAAAATGTATATACATATACATATAAAACCTTTTAGCCATATGTTTGAAGTATATATACACCTCCGACGTCCTACTAGAGAGATGTCTCTCCTCCCAACCTTATGCCTCTATATATAGCTACTCGAATCAACGAGGATCATGATTCATAATATATGTAAAGATATATACACATCATGTAGATAGGATACATAAATATAAAATGGAGTAGATATATTATGCTTCACACATACATGCCTAAATGCACACATAAATATATATATACATACTAACATATTTACATGTACATATTTACACATACATGTACATGCCTACATGCACACATAAACATATATATACATGCATACATATTTACATGTACATATTTACACATAGACACATATACATATATACATGTACACAATTATAAACACTTGCATATATTACGTACATGAATACATGTATACATATATCACACACATGCAAACACATACATATACATGAAATACATATATATGCATACTAATATATGTATACATATAATACACATGAATACACACACATATGCATACATACATGATAAAAATTTACTCCTCGAAGATAAAGCTATATATAAAATAATTAGGCATACCCCCGAGCTTCATGTTCTAACTTAGAAGAACATGATTTCATCTCTCTAGTAGGATTCATCGTTATTCAAGTTAATAAAAAAAACCTATTATATATATCCATTCAGAAGCTTCAAGTTACTATCTAATCTGCTCATATGTTTTCATTATTGCCATCATTTTGGTAAGACATCAATATAGTCTCATCTTCATTATCCTTATTGATTTCATTTATTTCTTCTATTGTTAAATCTATGTTCTCATGAATCACATCATCTATTGGTGGATTAATATCTATTTCTGGTAATTCCTCTTCCTCATCAGTAGAATCAGCATGTAGAGAATTATCCTCTTCATCAAAAAGATTAGTATCATTATCACGTATAATGAGTCTAATTTCTATTCCAGATGTTGATGTATCAGTATCTGATGCTGAATCATCAAGAGGACTTTCTTCAATCTCTCTAACAATAAACTGTTCAAACAATGACCTACCTCTAGGTTGCACATGAATGACTTGCCACCAAGGATGAGCATCTGGGTTTTTATAAAAAAATGCTTGTTCAATATGCCTAGGAAGAATATATGGTTCTTTAGTAGATCGCATTACCTTGGAAGAATCAATTGCCCAAAACCCAGATAATTCCTTTCTTATTGTAGAATTACTACCTTTATACTCCGCTCGATACCAGTCAACCTTCAAAATGACCTATCACAATATATAACAACAAAAACGTCCCATTATTAGGTGCTTAAAAAAAAAACTAACTCTAAAAAAAATATATAAACTTTTTTCTACCTGTTTGAATGTACGAAATGAAATTTCGTAGATACCAACAATAGTTCCTACGTAACCAAGTTCGCCATCTATAAGGTTCGTGTCTTTTGAGCTAGCACGTGATAGTTGCTTGAAACAAGCAACAATACTAGAATCCTCTGTTTTACGTAAAGAATCAATGGATTTGATTCTAATATGCTGTCCAAAAGCCCACATATTAGTGAACATTCGAGCCTGCAAAATAAATTGAATTAGTAAATAGAAACTAACATACATATATGAAAAAAATAAAATATATATTTTAATAAAATTACCTTTTGTTCACAACCCATCATTAACTCTCTTTGCTCATCTGAGATTTCTTCATTATTTGCGTTGGCGCGTTGCAAACGACTATATAGCCAATCCGTGAAAGAAGGTATATCTGTAATCTCATTATTATCGAGATTACGTCTAGATCTTTTGTTTTTTCGCCTTTTACTTTGGAGACTTTGAAGTTCCTCGTACTCGCTAACGAATGCTTGCATGCATTCGCTATTATATGCTACAAAAGTGGAAACATCATTTTTTTCTTGAAATGTAAATAAGAATGGAACCCCCTTACCTGATAATACCTCATCGGTTATTTTTGAAGAAGACTCGTTGGTCCATGCACGTGGAGCTTCTTCATGAACTCTTTCAAGGTACTCACTAACGTAATACATGCACTCTTCAAGCATCCAACCCTTTGCCATGGATCCTTCTGGTTTTGCTCTTTGTCGCACATAACCTTTTAGTATTCCCATAAATCGCTCGACCCAAAACATCCATCGAGTGTTGACAACACCGGCAATCTCTATCTCATCTACAAGATGGACTAGTAAATGAACTTGAATATCAAAAAATGAAGTAGGAAGTTCTTTTTCCATCAAACATAGTAGCTCTTTGCATTCACGTTTTTTTTGTGGGATCGAATTTTTATCGATCTCTTTGGATGTAATCCACCTATACAAATCATAAAAACAATTGTAAAGAAGTTAATTAAAAAATAAAAGATATCCAATATTCAAACATATTAAATATAAAAGTATCATAATTACCTTATAAGTGATCCAAGACGATAGATGACATCTCGTACTCCTTTCGTTGTACATCCATCGATAACCAAAGGTAAAATATGTTTCAAAAAGTTATGCCAGTCATGGGTCTTTAATCCAGATAAGCTCTTATCATCCATAGTAAACATGTTTTGAAACGATGCTCCATATCCTGTAGGAGTCTTGATCAATTGAATTCTATTGTTGATAGTTTGTATCTCTTTTGTCGTAAGTACCCAAGGAGCAGATGCATAAGTCGTTTCTTGTCGATGTCTATCAAAAACTGGCCATAACTTTGGTTTGGATTTTTGATCTTTCAAATCATTTCTTGATGTTGTGGTATCTTTTAGTCCAAGAAGATGCTGCCATAGTGAATAACCAATATTTTTGAATATATGCATAGGATCAAGAAGATGACATACTTTTAACTCTTTCCAATACTCCAAAGAATACCATATTGATATGTTCTCTGCGAGTGCCAATTTCCCTTTACCTTTGTTCACATACTCATTATCTGAATCATCACTGAAGATTTCTGCTTCTGGATCTATCAGAGGTCCATCTGTCCATTTTTTATACCAATCCATAGGCGTCATAGGTTTTGGACACTGACCTGTTTCAAGCTTTCCATTAAAATGTATCGCTTCTCTTTTAGATCTTAATGGATGATCATCAGGCAAGAATCGTCGATGTCGAAGATAAATATTTTTGTTGAGATTCTTACTATAGATTGATCTCAACCAATCACCACAATATGGACAAGCTTTATAACCCTTAGTAGATATTCCTGCATCATGGAAAATGATAAAAATATAATTAGATTAAATCATATTTATTTACATGCATATTGAATAAAAAAATTACATCAATACCTGAACAAACGCCATATCCAGGAAAATCGTGAATAGTCCAAGCCACAATACCACGAATCGTAATATGTCTTTCATTGATGCTTTTTGATATATCAATGACATTAATACCTCTCCATAACTCTTGAAGATCGTCAATGAGAGGAGCAAGATATACATTCATATCTTTAACTTGTCTTTTGCCTGGGATTAAAAGTGAAAGCATTAAATGTTCCTTTTTAATGCTAAGATATGGCGGAAGATTATAGTTTATGACTACCACTGGCCATGTTGACCATTTACTGGATTTCATGGAGAATGGATTAACCCCATCTAATGCAACTCCTAACTTTAGATTCTGTGGATTTTGTGCAAATTCAGGCCATGTAGAATCAATATGCTGAAAAGCAACACTATCATGAGGAATTCTGATTATTCCATCAGTACTTTTGTGATCATGTCCCCAAGTCAAAAGCTTTGATAATTCGGGGCTTTGAAACATATGTCTAATCCGTGGAGCCAATGGAAAATGTCTCAATACCTTATTCGGGATTTTACCTTCTTCACCCTTATATCGAGGAGATTGACATTTGGGACATGTCAAAGAGTCTGCATATTCACCTCTATATAAAATACAATCGTTAGGACATGCATGTATACATTGATAATCCATACCAAGATTGTTGATTATCTTCTTCATTTCATCATGTGAGGTAGGAAGAATATTTTGACTTGGTAAAAACTTTTCAGATAATAACCTGTAAGTTTATCAAAAAAATGATATATTAAAGAAAGTAAATAAATAAATATACATATATATATGCATATAATTTTATATATGTGTATGCTTATGTGCATCTTTCAAAATATTCGTAAAAAATTTGATTGTTTGGATGATAGGATACGATTGTTTGTTTTGGAGGATATGAAGTATGTATCTTCATTGAATGATTTGTCGATTCACGCATATGTTCAGTTTGAAAGTGTACTGAGAAGCGGATTTATAATTTGTATTCAAAGAATTTGGCACTGTTTATAGGCCATACGATGGTGACCTGGATGAATCGCATGCACAGAGGTTACTCAAGATAGAGCAACCTGATTATAAGGGACTAGTACTAGCAGGATTCCTGGGGTATGCAGTAAACCTCTTGCATGTATATGTGTGATCCTCTCAAGCCACCATGATTTCCACTTTGTATCCTAAACTTCAAATGCGCCTCATCATTGACATGCAAGAGGTTTACTGCATACCCTAGGAATCTTGCTGGCACTAGTCCATTATAATCAGATTGCTCTATCTTGAGTAACCTCTGTGCATGCGATGCATCCAGGTCACCATTGTATGGCCTATAAACAGTGCCAAATTCTTTGAATACAAATTATAAATCCGCTTCTCACACTTTCAAACTGAACATATGCGTGAATCGACAAATCATTCAATGAAGATACATATGTCATATCCTCCAAAACAAACAATCGTATCCTGCCATCCAAACAATCAAATTTTTTACGAATATTTTGAAAGATGCATTAATAGTTTTAAAAGATGCGCATATATATAAGTAGATAGAAAATTGAAAATTATACCTTAATAGTGTCGAAACAGATACATTACTCCATCCAAAACGATTTTGAAGGTTGAGAATAAGTAAGCTTGCACTTAGTCGTGTCAAACGACTTCCTTCATATACATGCTTTAGACATTCCTCTCGAAGATATTTCTCATTTTTAGAAATATCCATGCTCTCACTGTCATTTTGATACCAATCCTCAATAAAATCTGCCATGCCATCATCTTCATCATTGTCACACAAATCTTGTACTTTATCATCTTTTGAATATAGATCTTTCAACTTTGCATATTGCACAGGATTAGTTTTGCGTAGCCTCCTCATGGAAGCTTCTGATAAATGAGGTCTTATTGGTAATTGTGAATGTTGTGGACGAATATCATCAACATCATACGTTGGAATCTACACATATAAACAAAACTCATTAGTATTCCATAAATGAATAAAAATTAAACTTCAAATATAAAATTAAGTATATAACTTATTAAATATGGATAGAAAATTTTTATTCTCTCTAGCTAAAAGGTGCTCTTGGAGGTCTACGCCATCCATAATTCACTAATAGTTCATCACCAGCATGTAATGTAGTAATAGCATTGACAACTATGTATCTTGATACATCTCTACTCATGTATGGTGGTTCATGACTATTTTCACGCTCCTCAAATGTGCAATTAGTCCTTGAACTATTATGTAACCCTCGACTACTATTTATTAAACCTGCTATATTTCCATGTGTGTAAGGTCTTCCATCAATATATAATCTTTCATTTTCTGCATGTAAAATCCTTCTACTAGTAAGAGATGCTGCGTTCAAGCATATTCCATAAGTACTCATGCTTTGAACATAACGTGAAAGTCGATGCCAATCTCCCCATCCATATATAGGACCACAAAATGACATAAGAGTGACTTCAGAGTTCGGAGGCACATACAAATCCTCTACAATAAAGAGACCACGACCAGCATTTGTAATAGTGGATGGAGCAATCATATAGCGATTACCCCAAAAGTTGAAAACCTCTCCATCTAAAGGAAGTGGTCCTCTATTCCATCCTCCATATCTTCTTCTATCATATGTTTGTACTAAAGAACGATCACGAGCTGGCAATGGATAATCTCCAGCCGTTTCATTCTCTAAACCAGGAGGTAGAGGATTTCTAGAAACCTCTGCTTGTAATTGATGAACAGCAAGTCCATGACGTGTACGAGGTATATTAACATTATGAGAAAAATCATTATCATCATCATCATCGAGCAAGTATTCCTGTATATCAATAATAATTTGATTTTATACATGGTTTTTAAATAAAAAAATGACATTAATATATATAGAAAATACATACCCAAGCATTATCACGTTGACTAGGTGATGGTGCATGCTCAAAAGTACCATACTCTGCCTCATGTTCAATACATTCCAATCGTGGTCTTCGATACGTGCCATAACAAGAGTTACACCAACATATAATATGCTCTTGATAGTAAAATTCATCATAATTCCTATCGGAGGACACATGTGAAGTCGTTGCATGGGTAGGAGGTGGTGGAGTACCCTCTGATTGATCAGAATCTGCACATCATAAGAAACATAAAAAAAATATATAAGTTATGTATCCATCAAATATAGTTAAAATTAAATATTTCATATACTTACAGTATAAAGTCGTTGCACGATGAGGAGACGGTGGTGGAGTTCCATCTGATTGATCAGAATCTACAAATAATGGTATTTGATATTAATAATTTGATTATCTACATAAATAAAAAATTCACATATACATATTTACACATACACACATATTCACATATACACATTTATACATACACACATATTCACATATACACAACACATATTATTGTGGGATAAATGCATGTATTTTGTATGAATGTGTATATGCATGCATGTGTGTGTACGTATATATGTGGATATGTATATGTGTGTTTATGTTATATGTATGTATATGTGTATATATATACATATATGCATGCGTATATGTTTGCATGTATATGTGTATGTGGGTATGTGTATGTGTATGTGTATGTGTATATGTGTGTATAAATGTGTATGTATTCTGACTTTTTTTAGAGATTAAATTAACAGGAGATATTGTATGGTCGAAAAAAATAAGAGGCGAGCTAACATACCACCTGAGTCGTGGCAGTTTTTTCGTAGACAGCTACGTCTTCAGGAGTCATTTCCTCAGCAGAAGGTACACAAATTAATAGTTTATATTTATAATTTTTAGATATTTTAGTAATTTTTTAATTTAATTTATGTATTTTTTTCCTTGAATAAACAGGCTGCTGCAAGGAAGAGAGTGGAGTCGGGCCACACTTCGCAGTTAGGCCAAATGGGCCATAATGGTTTTGTAGCTACATTTGTAAGTATATGTGTTATTGTGAGTATATTTTTTATTTTAGTTAAAATGCAAGCAACTAATGTTTTTTATTTGTTTCATTGCAGCGAAAGGATTATGGCCGATATCCTACGAAACACGAGATCGAGTATGCTACACATTTTGGATATCGGCGTTTGAGCGAGTATATACAAGATCATCCTGATGCCTTTGTGAGTATTTTTAAATTTTATATAATTATTTTGTTGTTATGAATGTTTTAATTATTTTATTGATTTATGTTTGTTATATGTAATACAGGAGTATTATGGGGAGACAAATATGGATGAGGTGGAGAGACAGACACAGGAGGGACGATCTCGATCGTCACAGGGTGATCATGAGGATGAGGATGAGGAAGATCCATCTGATCATGATATTGCTGATGATGATGATGATCATGATGACGATGATTAGGATTTTAGACGTTGATTATGACATTGGATTATGTATTTACATTGATATATACATATATTTATCTATATATTTTTCATTTCAGTCATGTTTTGAATTGTGTGTATGGTATTAAGTAATGAAGAGTTTTGTTCTATTGATTTTTATTATTGTTTATATTAAGCATGTGTTTTAATACTTTAATTATATAATTCATTCATATGTGTGTACCTAAGTGTATATATGTGTGTGTATATGTATGTATGTGCATGTGTATGTGTGTGTATATGTATGTATGTGCATGTGTATGTGTGTGTATATGTATGTATGTGCATGTGCATGTATAAGTGCATATGTGTGTATGAGTATGTGCATGTGCATGTGTATGTGTGTATATGTATATGCATGTATATGTATAACTCTATGTGTATGTGTGTGTATGTGCATGTATATGTGTATATGTGCATGTGTATGTGTGCGTATATGTATGTATATGCATGTGCATGTATAAGTGTATATGTATGTATCAATATGTGCATGTTCTTGTGTATGTGTGTGTATATGTATAACTCTATGTGTATGTGTGTGTATGTGCATGTACATGTGTATATGTAGGTATATGCATGTGTGTGCGCTTCTTCGTCATGTATAAGTGTATGAGTGCATATTAATAAGTGTGAGTATGGTATGTAATGAAAATAACACAATTCAAATGATCTACAAATAATAGAAATTGTACTTACAATTGTGATCCATAGTTTTTGCTTGGTTAGCTTCTTGAATAACCTGCAATAAAAAGAGAGAAGAGAAAGAGAGGAGAGAGAGAGAGAGAGAGAGAGAGAGAGAGAGAGATCTAGAGAGAGAGAGAGAGATCTAGAGAGAGAGAGAGATATCTAGAGAGAGAGAGTGAGATCTAGAGAGAGATCTAGAGAGAGAGAGAGAAAATTCAAAGAGACAAAGATGTAGAAAGAGAGAAACAAAGACAGAGGGAGACAATAACAGAGAGCTTAAGCAAAACAACAATTCTGCATATACTTGCTTCAGTTCGTAAGCGCAGCGCAATTGCGAACGTTGGAGAGCTCTTCGATCGGATGCGTGAAAATGCCGATTGCAGAGCCTCCAACGTTTTAATTTTTGTCCGTCAACAGATCGTCGCATAAGCGATGCAACGCGTCGTCGTCTAAGCGATGCAATAGACCGTCGCTTATAAACCGTCGCTTATGCGACGCTATTAAGCGTCGCTTATGCGACGCTAAAAAGCGTCGCTTAAGCGACGCCATTAACAAGCGTCGTTTATGCGACGTTAGGCATATACCGTCGCAAATACCGTCGTTTTTTGCGTCGTATAATCGACGGTCCGCGCTCGACGGTATTTCCGACGCAAGTTGCAATTTTACAGCGACGAAATTCTGTCGCGTTAACCGTCACTACACGCCCGTATTCCTTGTAGTGAAAGTGTGCATGCCAAAGCTTTGCATCTGACATAGCCTCAGAATCTTGAACTCCACATGCTGAATCATTCATATATTTTGCATAATCTATGAGCTTATACATCCCACAATATAAATGGCCAAAAGCAATAATGACATTGCCATTTGTCAGATCATGAATCATACATCTATCATCAACAAATTTCACAACCAAGCCGATCTTGGCTAATGCTAAAATTGATAACAGAATTTTCTTGATCCTTGGCACAAATAAAGCATCAGACAATGTAAAAGAACTACCATCAATTATAGTCAGAATGATCTTACCAACTCCCATGAGAAATCCCCCCCCTTCAGGCATCATCAAGTTCTCCTTTTGATCAATAACAAGCTTAAACCCAAGTGGGCCCCTCATGAGGGTGATGAGAGGGTGATTAACCTTCTTTGTAATGCCATCTAAGCTCTGTAAAAGCTTAGATGTCCAGGAGAGTAGGCTAATGCCGAACTTCCTTTATATTAAAAAGAAAACTCCCATAAGAGGATAAGAGGAGTTTTTGGCACATGTGATAGTATTCCTTGTAGGGTAGGCTTAAGTGAAGTGAAGAAATTGCACTGCAAGGTAATATTTTTAGTTACCAAACATCTAAGTCTATTGCAGGCATACATTGTTCATGAGAAGATGGGTCATAACGACAAATAGTAGTAAATGCCCATTCTTCATTTTTCACCAGATTTGCAGACTCTGATTTGGGTGTAAAGGCCTCTACAACAACCATTCCAATCTCTTTTTTCTTTGCCTCTTTTGCAACCAATTTTGGACAACCCTTTATGACATGATCATTTCCTTCACAATATTTGCAAAACAAATACGCTCGGAGCTACAGAGGGGTGAGGGTGCTCGGAGCTGCAGGTTGCAGACGCGAGAGGGGCGCTGGGCGACAGGTTAGGGTTAGGGTTCGCACAGCAGATCAGCGGGCAGAGAGAGAGAGAGAGAGAGAGAGAGAGAGAGAGAGAGAGAGAGAGAGAGAGAGAGAGAGAGAGGTTTGTGACTTCAATTTAGCCGTCTGATTTTTTTTCGATTCTTCCATTTTTATTCGACTTCTTCCAATATAATATATATCATATATGATATATGTATTTAGTATAATGTATTTACTATTGTGTCTTGTGTAATAGTGTATGTACTATAAAATTTGAATGCATGAATGTATGAAATATATGTATGCATATACTATATATTATATATAATATAGTATCATGTATATACTATATTAGTAATTAGTAATTATAATTTACTAATGACTATAAATGTAATATGTATGAGTGCATGTGTGTGCATTGTGTGTGCATGGAGCAAGTGTGTGAGTGCATGTGTCACATGTGTGTGTATGGAGCAAGTGTGTATGTGACATGTGTGCATTTTGTGTATGAAGCAAGTGTAGACGTGAGTGCATGTGTGTGCATGAGTGCATGCGTGTGTATGAGACTTGAGTGCATTATGTGTGTAGATTCTCTACCAGCTAGTTGAATATTAGACATGGCTCGAGATCCCTCCTAGAGATATGTCAAAAAGATTGGAGACTATTCTGGTGGAGGTGGATCAAGAAAATGGAAGTGTAATTTTTGTGGATATGAAAAGACAGGTTCTATGATGAGTGAAGGATCACCTTGCACATGTCCCATGTAGAGATATGGGACCATGCAAAGAGGTCCCTAATGATGTGTATGCAGGGCTTGAGGCATGGAGACGGTCACGGATGGGAATGCCCTCATGTGATGAGGAAAAGGAAGAAGAAGGCATCCAAACGGCTACCTCAAGCCAATGTGTTGGCACTTCAAAGCGAACTAGAGTTGAAAGCTCTAGTATTCATGCCTCCTGTGGTGTGGATGAAGGTCACAATGCTATAAGGACACATTTACCCAAAGTGGACAGTCATGCAAGAGGTTAATTGCAAAGTGCAAGTGTCAAAGCTAGCTTGCAAAAGAAAGCAATGAGAGAGGCCACTAGGGAAATCACGCGATTATTCATTCATTGTGCTATCTCCTTCAATATGGCTAGAACTACTCAATAGAAAAACACCATAAAATTCATTAGCCACATTGGATGTGAGTGGGAAGGTCTTTCAACAGAGACATTGCGCACTAGGGAATTAAAGAAGGAAAAGGCATGTTTGGAAGTGCAGCTTGAGTTTTTGCGGGATATATGGAAGAAGTATGGATGCACCATCTTGTGTGATGGTTGCTCAAATGCCTGCAAGAGGCATGTATATAATGTTATTGTCTCATGTTGTAAGGGGTCCATGTTTTGGAAAACTATAGATGCATCGACTCCTAGTCTTACCATTACAGGTATCTTCCATTGGTAACTATTATTTTGATTTCATGTGCATTGTTTATTATGTAAAGTGTAAATTCTAATTTCTGAAATTTTTTTATTATTACATGTGCATATATTTGGGAGCATATAAAAATTGTCATAGAGCAGATTAGGGCTCGTAATGTGGTACATGTGATAATAGATAATGGAAGCAATTGTGTTTCCATGGGAAATTTACTTGAACAAGAATATCCTTCTATTGTTTTGACCCCATGTGCTTCTCATTGCTTAGATCTTTTGATTGAGGCTATGGGCAACATAATTTTGGATGCATGCGATCTTTGCCACAACAAGAAGTATGGTCAGATTTGTGACCAAAGGTCAAAAGATGTTGTCTATGTTTCGAGCTAACAGTCAGCTGAAGATCCTCAAGTCCGCCGTCACGAGGTTTGCTTACATGTTTGTGGTATTAGAGAGACTTTTTCGTGTGCGAACAAATTTGATTTGCACAATCAGCAGTGATGAGTGGATTGTCGTTGCATAGAGGATGATCTTCTTGCTTTTAGGAATGAGACACACCACTTTGGTAGACCGACAACAAAGCCCCGAGAGACTGAGATCCAGCCTGTCTCTTGGTGGAAGAAATATGGTGCATGTGTATCTACATTGGTAATTTTCTTATTTACTTTGATTTTATTATTTACTAATTAGTGCTAATTTATGTTTTTTGCTAATTTAGTATCATTATGTTTTTGCTTAACAGAAATGTATACCTCTTCGAGTTCTCTCTTAAGATTGTAGCTTTGGATCTTGTGAGAGAAATTGAAGTACATGGGCTCTTTTTCACACAAAGAAGACAAATAAACTTACGACAGCCGAGCTTGAGAGACTTATCTTCTGCAATGCCAACTTGAAGCTTTTAGAGAGACTTTTAGCATCTCCTGATCCCATACAGATAGATGTTGATAAGCTTGATATTGAGAAGGTGCAGTACATTCCAAAGATTCCTCAAGAGGATAGAGATCTTTACACTTTGCTCTATGAAGAGTCGATTCAGCCCGCACATTATACACGCTCACGATGCCATGGTCATAGCAAGGAGACATGAAGATGAGTCTACTAGAGATATATTATCTTCTAGTAGTGAGGAGGATATAGAGAGTGATGATGGATCCCAGGATTCCATTGATGTAGAATCTGATTGATGTACTTTCTTTATGCAACATCTTTCATGATGATATGTATTTGACACTTCAATTTTTTTTATCTATAACATATCATTGTGGATGTATCATTGTGGCTTGGAATTTTGGATTTTGGAAGTATTTATACATAATATAAGTCTTTATGAATTGTGTAGAGACAAATGTTTAATTAATAATGTGCATAATTGAACTTGTGTCATAGATAATAGTTGAACTTATAAATTATAAGTTTTTCAATCAATGTACTAAATTAATAATATAAGAAATTTGAATGTTCAATGCATATATGTATGAGTGTATGAGCAATGAGTATGTGCAATGTGTGTGTGTCTATATATATATATATATATATATATATATATATATATATATATATATATATATATATATATATATATGTTGATATATTTAGGTAGTGATGTGTGTGAACACTCTAGGACCGCCGGGGCACTTTTTTCCCTCTTTAGGAGGTTTTTTTCCCCCGGCTTGTATATACGCCTATTGCCCTAATGGGCTACTTATCTTTGTACATTCTCTAGTAATACATTCAGTCTTGTGTGTTGTGCTCCAAGCTTCTTCTTCTTCCTTGTGCTGTTTGCGTGCTTCCGCAGACGTCTAACTCCAACAATTGGTATCAGAGCAGGTCGTTGCTTCTTCTAGGGCGCCGTCGACACTCCTCCGTTTGCAGTCTCAGATTCGCACAAAATTTGGTGAGCATACTCAGGGTGTTTCCGAGATCAAAGCAGCTTTGCTGTGTGGTGATCAAAGACCTGAAGGAACAATTGATTTCTGCTGATGAGGTTATACCAGATAGCTCACTTGTGAAGACCGTTCTGAATGGCCTTCCTGATTCATATCAGAGTTTTGCCTCTACTCTTCGATTGATGATGAAAGGCAATCCGAATGCCTTGTCATTTGAGGAATTAGTCTCTGTTCTGTTGCAGGAAGATCAGTCCAGGCAGAACAGGTCCATTATGCGTGTTGCAGATCAAGCTTTCCTGGCTAGTCAGAAGGGCAAAGGAAAATGGAGCTCTTCTACTAGTAAGCAGAAATCTGCAAATGCTGCACAATCGAAGAACCAGGATAAAGATGAGAAGAAATCAGAAAAGCAGAAATTGTTCTGCAAGTACTGTAAAGGAAATGATCATATTATAAAGAACTGTCCAAAACTGGCTGCTAAAGAGGCAAAGAAGAAAGAGGCTGGAATGGTTGTTGCAGAGGCCTCTACACCAAAAACAGAGTCTGCAAATCTTGTGCAGGAAGAAGAATGGGCGTTTACTACTGTCTGCAATTTTGACCCATCTTCTCATGATCAGTGCATGTCTGCAGTAGACTCAGATGTTTGGTACTTTGACAGTGGGGCAACCAAACATATTACCTCGCAGCGCAGTTTCTTCTCTTCACTCGAGCCTGCCCCTACAGGGAATACTGTCACATGCGCCAATAACTCCTCTTATCCTGTTATGGGAGTTGGTAAGATCATTCTGACTACTGCTGATGGTAGTTCTTTCACTTTGTCAGATGCTTTATTTGTGCCAGGGATAAAAAAGAACCTGTTATCAGTTTCTGCATTAGCCAAGATTGGCTTGGTTGTGAAATTCGTTGATGACAGGTGTACAGTCCATGATCTGTCAAATGGCGATGTGATTATTGCTTCTGGCATTTTATGTCGTGGGCTGTATAAGCTCATAGACTATGAAAAATCTGTGAATGATTCGGCATGTGCAGTTCATGATTCTCAGGCTATGTCAGATGCAAAGCTTTGGCATGCACGCTTTGGTCATCTGAATTTTGCTAGTTTGTTACGCCTTCAGAAATCTGAAATGGTGTCCTCTTTGCCCAAACTTGAGGCACCTAGAAAACATGTTTGTGAAGGCTGTATTTTGGGCAAAATGCAGCGTTCTTCCTTTCCAAAAGATGGTTCAGTTCGGGCTATGCAGAAATTG
>CM035432.1:45000-312500 GCA_020310875.1 Ceratopteris richardii
AGAAGATCGCTGATGCTACTATAAATGTCACTCCCAAGTAAACATATGATCCGACCACCTCAATCAGTCCACCTATTGATGTGAACAAACTATGTCTGCGTACGACTGATATATGAAAGATGATGACCTTGGTTTTACCAAGGTTCAGAGATAACCCTCTGTGTCTGCAAAAGTCATCTAGGACATCTAGATGATGCTATAGACCTTTTGCAGCCTCTGAAACCAATACAATATCATTAGCATATAAAAGAATATGGACAATTGACCTGTGTACCTCAATGCCGTCTTCCCCCTGCTGCTGTATGAAGTCCACTATCTTATCAATGTAGAGACCAAAGAGGGTGGGTGAAAGAGGGCATCCTTGCTATAAATGTCACTCCCAAGTAAACATATGATCCGACCACCTTGATCAGTCCACCTGTTGCTGTGAACAAACTATGTCTTCGTACGGCTGATGTATGAAAGATCATGACCTTGGTTTTACCAAGGTTCACAAATAACCCTTTGTGTATGCAAAAGTCATCTAGGCCATCTAGATGATGCTGTAGACCTTTTGCAGACTCTGAAACCAATACAATATCATTAGCGTATAAAAGAATATGGACAGTGGACCCGCCTACCTCAATGCCATCTCCCCCCTGCTGCTGTATGAAGTCCACTATCTCATCAATGTAGAGACCAAAGAGGGTGGGTGAAAGAGGGCACCCTTGCTTCACCCGGATAGTGCTAGCAAGTGGATCAGATAATCCTCCTTGACATTTGAATCTACCTAATCCTCTCTCGTATAAGGCGTAGATCCCCCATATCATCTCCTCCGGAGCTTCGATATCAAGTAGTCATCTGAAGAGTCGATCCCTGGGAACAGTGTCAAATGCCTTGCGGAAGTCCACAAAGCAACAATATAATCTCCTCTTCCTCACCCTTGCCTGGTCGATCAGGCATCTCTGAGTGAAGATGTGATCAATGGTAGAGTAATCTCGTCTGAAACCTGCTTGTCTTGGAGCCCTGATACCCTTCCTCTTAGCGAGAGTACTCAACTTTGTTTCTAGTACCACCCCATATAACTTGGCCAATGTAGGGCCAATCATGATCGTTTAGTATGTAGCTGGATCCATAGTATCACCTGACTTATGAATGGGCACTATGGTGTGCTCAGTCCATGAGTCCGGGAACCCTTGAACCAATGCACGGTTGAAGAGGTGGGCAATGAGCGGTATGAGAATCGTGCCTCCATAAATGAGGTGCTCTGCCTGTAAACCGAAATGGTCATGGGCCATGCCATGCTGCAGCCGGGCAATAGCGTGTCCCACCATAGTGAGTGTGAAGAAGTCAGAGGTAGTAGGATGTGAGCTCTGCGGTCAGGGAATGGGGGGCTGGTCTGGGATCTCGTATAGGCTCCATGCATAGCTATGCCAAGTGCTCGGGTCTCGGATAGGTGTTTGCTGTCTCCTCTCTTTCAAATGTCGCCATGCCACTACAATGTCTCTCCTCCCAATCTCTTCGTTTGCAGCGAGTAAGGCTCTGCATGTAACGCTGTGCCTGTGTGTGTGTAAAATCACCTCGATGCTCAAAACTCCATAGGTGCTTTCGTAGAAAGGTATATTAAGGCCTTCCAAAGGCCAAACTTGGCTTATGAGACAAAATCATATACAATTGTGGTAATCTCTGTGTAGGAATGGAAAGGAGAAAAAATACTCACTACACAAAATTGTGTAGGCGGAAAACAACAAAGGATGGTGTATCTGGTAATGAGGCGGTAGTGGGAATAAAATAATGGTGCCTGGGGGGAGCGTGAGTTTGGCTCAGCAGATAATGACCACCTGATATAAAGGGGACCCATGAGGGAGTGAATGTGTATTCCCTAATTGCTGATGATGGGTGGAGGTGGGTGGAGTATGTGGTACATCGGCGACAGTAGGAGTGCCTCCTGGAGGAAGCCTATCCAAGTGGTGGCGATGCACCTGTGCTCCATCATGTAGTCATGGGCTATCCTGATGCATGAGATATCCTCCTGGTGTAGTCGTGGTCATCGGTACCCAACCAGATGTGGTCGATGTCACACTCTCTGTGCCACTACCTGCTAGAGTGTGAGCCCTATGCCTCTGGGAGGCGGGTCCGTCCGATGTGGACCAATGCGCTCAAAACACTGAGTAATAGTCTGCTGGGTACTCACCTGTAGCATCTGATCTTGTCTCATATGCAGCCATGAGGAAACACCCCATCCTCCAATGGTCTGGAGTGGTCATGCACAACTGGAGTGACTCCTCTATCTGGAACTGTGCTCGTAGGTCCTAGTATGCCGGGCATCTGATAACGAGGTGCTCCTCACTCTCTATCTCTATTCGGCATACTGGGCGCCACCTCTCCTCTCGAGGGACTCCTCTAGCCAGATCCCCTCTCGATCTCGAGCTGATGTGATGAAACTCGAAGGTGCCCAATGATGACTAAGGTGGTGTGGGAGGTATGTCTGCATATAGCATGGAGTCTCAATGAAGCTCTAGTCTAAAATTTGTAGAAAATGCTCATGGTAGTGGAGCATTTTCGGTGTCAATGTCCTCCTCGGGCTGATCCATGTCCTCTGTATGTATGTATGCCATATCTCCTGATGGATGATCCTATTTCTCTCTTGGTGGGAGAGCGAATAGGTGGGAGCATGGGAGTCTTACTGTACTGGTGGTAGTCTCTCTATGTCAAAACCATGGAGGGAAAGCCAATCCCGTGTTTGTGCATACCATGATGAGGTGTCTCCAACTAGTGCCATGTCGCGTGATGCCTGGAAAGCTCTGTAAGTGATGCTCTCTGTGTCCATGCTCTAGATCCCGTGTAATAGGCATATTGTTTGGAAGAGTGCCTCTACTAGCATCGGTGGTGCAACAAGCTCTGCCCTAATGATATCATGGGGTACCGAAGATTTGTTGTGGATGAGTCTAGAAATCATGAGAATCTGCTGCCTCTCCAGAGCTGTCATGATGATGTGGCTAATCCCGGTCCCCATATAGCTGCACCATACATGAGTGATGGGGTAACCATCATGGACAAAGGAAACCATCCTTAACCTTAGATTCCATGTGAACCTTGTATCTCATGATTGGTTCAGAATTAGGAGAAACCAATGCTTCCATTGCGTCCAGAACGTGCCAAAACCCTAAGATCGATTGTCTACTTGCCTGATTCGGATATCTAGAGCTCATGTTTTGAATTGATGACATCATCGATGACATCATCAATTTGTAACCGCCTTTCATGAACCGCCCTTGAAAACCTATATAAGGAGGGGCTGGCCACATTCATAATCAGTCTTGCCAATACCAGTCTTGGGAGCTCAAGGAGTCGTGGCCGCCAAGTAAGTACTCTTCAAGTTTCAGTTCTAGTTCTTGTCTTGTTCCTTGTTCTAGTCTAGTTCTTGGACATCCTATCTTGTCCCCTTGTAATCTCGTAGTACGAGATCCTGTCGAGTTCTTTCGTGTATCTAGTTCATCGCCCAGAAGGGAGTTCTTGTAATCCAGATATCTTGTCTCATACTTACGATCCCGGGTTGTGGGATCTCATGTATCATCTCTAGTTCAGTTTTCCATACCTATTGGTCCCGGGTTGTGGGACATCTTGTATCAGTCACATATTCTTGTATCATCTTCCCTACGTGGGTGTTCTTGTAATCATAAGTGTATTTCGGAAATCTTGTCTATTGTAGTCAGAGAGCACAATCTAGTGCTCCCCTGACATTTTGGCAAGACTGTCTTCTATCCAAGACCAGACATCATGGAGAACGCTTATGAACAGATGGTAGCATCACTTCAGAGTCTCCAACAACAAGTCGAGATGGGACATCCAATGCATGTAGCTGCACTCCTCCAAGAATTACAAGAACGAATCGGGAGTCTTCAAGCAAATCAAGGGAGTATTCAAGTGAATCAACGGCCTAGTATATCATTTATGAAAGAACCCAAGATTTCCATGCCAGAAAAGTTCAATGGGGATCGCACAAAGTTTCGTGGATTTCTCCAGCAAGTTAAATTGTATATCCGTATGCAACCTGATAGATATCCTGACGAGGCATCCAAGGTCGGGTTTATTGGAACCTTGCTCTGTGGCCAAGCATTATCATGGTTTGCGCCAATCTTGGAGAAGAACATGGCAGTACTTCAGGACTATGAGGGATTTCTTCGAGAACTCTCTGCCACATTTGGAGATGCAGATACAAGTCGAGTAGCAGAAACAAAACTTCGGAAGCTACGTCAAGGTAACCGCCCTGCCTCTACCTATGCATCTGAATTTAGGCAGTTGATATGTGATCTCACTTCGCATGAAGATTATTTCATAAGCCAATTCAGATGGGGTTTAAGAGATGATGTGAAGGACCTGTTGCTCACCATGTCAGAGGTTAAAACATTGAATGAATATATCATGCAAGCTATTCAATGTGATAACCGACTTTTTGAAAGGAAACAAGAGAAACAAGTAGAAGGAAGACCTCGCCAGTGGAAACCTTTCCAACCGACTACTAAAGATGAGTCCATGCCTGAACCTATGCAAATAGATGTAACTAGGTTTCAACCTTTAACACTAGAAGAGAAACAGAGAAGGAGAGTTAATAAGTTATGTCTCTACTGTGGAAACCTTGGACATATTGCAATTAATTGTCCAAACAAGAGAACAAACTCCAGAGTCGCAGCCACCCTTGTAGAGTAGGGAAACGAGGAAGTCTAGTTGTAAAAGAGACCCTGCAACCGGACCATGATATAAGAAAGGGTCTCATAATTCCAGCTACACCCATACAAACATGTCTTGCACCTGTCAAGTTAATCATGCCCAAGAAGACCCTTTCCCTTACAGCCCTAGTAGATTCAGGAGCCTCCTCATGTTTCATCAATGAAGGATTGGTTAAGAAACATGGAATTCTTGTACTTCGGAAGAACAAACCAGTAGTAGTTGAAGTAGTAGATGGACGACCTCTAGCATCTGGGAATATAACCATGGAAACCACACCATTAAGAGTACACCTTGGTGACCATGAATCCCATATATGTTTCAATGTAATATCGAGCCCAGTACATCTAGTTATCATTGGAATGCCCTGGTTAAAGAAGCATAATCCAGACATTAATTGGGAAAAGAATAAAATCACCCGTCGAGATATCCAGAAGAACCCAACATATGTCATCCAAAGCCTTCATACATGCAATAAGGAAGGAACCTACATATATGATCTATGCCATACCAGCTCAAGAATCCAAGAAAGATGATCCAATACAGCTACCCAATCAGTACAAAGGCTTTGAAGATGTTTTTGAAAAGAAGAATGCAGATATCCTCCCAGAGCATAGACCTTATGATTGCCCCATAGATCTTCAAGAGGGAGCACAACCACCCTTTGGACCAATCTACAAACTATCGCCAAAAGAACTTACAGAACTACGCAAGAACATTGATGAGAATCTAGCAAAGGGGTTTATCAAACACTCAAAGTCTCCAGCAGGAGCTCCTATTCTATTTGTAAAGGAGAAGGATGGGACTCTCCGGATGTGTGTAGACTATCGTGGATTGAACAAAGTCACTATAAGGAACAGATACCCGCTACCACTTATATCAGAGCTCTTGGAATGCCTTGGAAAAGCAAAATTCTTCACAAAGATTGATCTTCGAGGAGCTTACAACCTTGTCAGGATCAGAGAAGGAGATGAATGGAAGACAACATTTCGAACAAGGTATGGCCATTTTGAATATGTAGTTATGCCATTCGGTCTTACAAATGCTCCAGCTGTCTTCCAACACATGATGAATGATATCTTTCGAGAATATTTAGATGATTTTGTTGTAATATACCTTGATGATATCTTGATATTCTCCAAAAATCTAGAGGATCATGAAAGTCATGTAAAGATAGTCCTAGAGAAACTAAGAGAAAAAGGATTATATGCAAAATTGGAGCAGTGCTCTTTCCATAAGACAAGTGGAATTTTTAGGGTACATTGTATCAGATAAAGGAATTTTTATGGGCCCTAAGAAGATTGAGACAATCCTTGATTGGCAACCACCTTCATGTGTTCGAGATATACAATGTTTTTTGGGGTTTGCCAACTTCTATAGGATATTCATCAAAGATTACTCCAAGATAGTGACATCTCTTACCAAGCTTATAGGGAACTCCAAATTCTCATGGACCGAAGAAGTAGAAAAAGCATTTCAGACCTTGAAATCAGCATTCACTACTGCTCCAATTCTAGTTCATCCTGATTCTACTAAACCCTTCTTCCTAGAGACAGATGCATCATACTTTGCCCTAGGGGCCATTCTCTCACAATATGGAGGTGATGGACACCTACATCCTATTGCATATAATTCCAGAAAATTTTCTCCTCCAGAAATTAATTATGAAATTCATGATAAAGAACTTCTTGCCATAGTGGACACATTTGATACTTGGCGTCATCATCTAGAAGGAGCAACTCATAAAGTTATCGTGTATACATATCACAAGAACCTAGAGTATTTTATGACCACCCGCATCCTCAACAGAAGGCAATCTCGATGGAGTAACTTTTTATCCAGATTCGACTTTGTCATCACATATCGTCCAGGACGGCAACAGTGTCAGTCAGATGCCTTGTCAAGAATATCTTACCTTGCACCAAAGAAGGGTGAAGAGGCCTTCGATCAACAAGAGAGTGTATTACTCAAGCCTCAACATCTCCAGTCAGCAGCTATCTCTTCAACCCATCCTGAAGATTCAGCCTTGAATCATCTGATTCGTGAGAAACTACCACGAGATGAATTATTTTGCAATGTTAAGCAGAAAACTCAAGAAGGAAAATTTCAAGAAGTAAATGAATTCCAAGAAAAGGACGGATTACTATTTTATAAGAACCTATTGTATGTTCCTCCAGGAAACCCTAGGATCCAAGTACTTCAACAACATCATGACAACCTTGCAGTAGGACATTTTGGAGTAAATAAAACATTAGAACTCATATCCAGGGATTTTTGGTGGCCTCAAATGTGGAAGGAAGTCAAAGAATATATCCGAACTTGTGACACCTGCAATAGATCTAAGGTACCGCGACATAAGCCTCATGGCCTCTTGCAACCTTTAACTATTACAGAAAGGCCATGGGCTTCATTGTCTATGGATTTCATCACAGATCTACCAAAGTCAGATAAGTATGATGCCATTCTTGTTATTGTGGATAGGTTCACAAAGATGGCACACTTCATTCCAACTACAAAGGCAATCACAGGTGCAACCATTGCCAGACTTTTTCTCAGATTCATCTTTAGGCTTCATGGATTGCCTCATGATATTATCAGTGATCAAGGTCCACAGTTCATATCCAGATTTTGGAACAGTCTTTGCAAGCTCCTTGGTGTTCAAGTTAAACTATCTACAACAAATCATCCACAGACTGATGGACAAACAGAACGGGTGAATCAAGTCCTAGAGCAATATCTCCGTTGCACTAGCAACTATCACCAAAGTGATTGGTTTGAGTTGTTATCCTTTGCAGAGATTGCCTATAACAATAGTGTGCATGCATCTACTAAGCAAACTCCCTTCTTTGCAAACTATGGACAACATCCAAGGATGGATATACAACTGTCAAATCATGTCAAGAACCCAGCTGCCAAAGACAAGGCCCAGTACCTGATGGACATTCACAAAGAACTCAAGGAAGAGATCCATAAAGCTCAAGAACAATATAAGTACTATGCAGATCAACATCCTGTCCAGAATCCATCGTATCAAATTGGGGATAAAGTATGGTTACTCAAAAACAATTTGCAAATTTCAAGGCCTTGTTCAAAGTTAGATCATCAAAGAGTTGTTCCATTTATCATCTTGGCCAAGATTAATCCAGTCACCTTCAAGCTCCAGCTACCAAGTACCATGAGAATACATCCAGTTTTCCATGTATCCATGTTGGAACTATATCAGATTTCACCATTAAGGGGGGAGAGACCTAGTCCTTCACCACCTATTGAGATTGATGATCATGAAGAATTTGAAGTTGAGCATGTCCTAGATTCCAGAATATCCCGAGGAAGATTGGAATACCTTATTCATTGGAAAGGGTATGACATCAGTGATCGTACTTGGGAACCTGCAGAAAACCTTCAAAGAGCACCAATCAAGGTTCGAGAATTCCATAAGAGAAATCCAACGAAGCCGAGACCAGATAACATGACCGCTCCTCGTGGAACTCATCGCTTGAGGGGGAGGTGATGTCATGGACAAAGGAAACCATCTTAAACCTTAGATTCCATGTGAACCTTGTATCTCATGATTGGTTTAGAATTAGGAGAAACCAATGTTTCCATTGCATCCAGAACGTGCCAAAACCCTAAGATTGACTGTCTACTTGCCTGATTCGGATATCCAGAGCTCATGTTTCGAATTGATGATATCATCAATGACATCATCAATTCGTAACCGCCTTTCATGAACCGCCCTTGAAAACCTATATAGGGAGGGGCTAGCCACATTCATAATCAATCTTGCCAATACGAGTCTTGGGAGCTCAAGGAGTCGTGGCCGCCAAGTAAGTACTCTTCAAGTTTCAGTTCTAGTTCTTGTCTTGTTCCTTGTTCTAGTCTAGTTCTTGGACATCCTATCTTGTCCCCTTGTAATCTCGTAGTACGAGATCCTGTGGAGTTCTTTCGTGTATCTAGTTTATCTCCCAGAAGGGAGTTCTTGTAATCCAGATATCTTGTCTGATACTTACGATCCCGGGTTGTGGGATCTCCTGTATTATCTCTAGTCCAGTTTTCCATACCTATTGGTCCCGGGTTGTGGGACATCTTGTATCAGTCACATATTCTTGTATCATCTTCCCTACATGGGTGTTCTTGTAATCATAAGTGTATTTCGGAAATCTTGTCTACTGTAGTCAGAGAGCACAATCTAGTGCTCCCTTGACAGTAACTAAAGTGTCGAAGAGCCACCCCTTTGTGCGGGGATCCTGAAAATATGCTTGGTGACACTGTCTCTCCATCAAAGCTAGCGCTGCATATCCACGTGTGATGCAATCACGGGCTACCTGAGACATGGAGAAAACCCTAGAGGCTATTGTGAAAGTCACTCCCAAGTAGACGTATGAACCAACTACCTCGAAGGGTCCGCCTGCTGCTGTGAAAGAACTGTGTCTCCTCACCTCTGCTGATGTATGGAAGATCAAAACCTTGGTTTTACCAAGGTTCACTGCTAATCCTCTATGTGTAAAAAAATCATCTAGGATGTGCAGGTGACGCTGTAGACCCTCTACACACTCTGAAACAAGCACAATATCATCAGCATATAAAAGAATGTGGATAATGGTCCCTCGTACCTCAATGCCTTCTCCTCCTTGCTTCCATATGAAGTCCACTATCTCATCAATGTATAAACCAAAAAGGGTGGGTGAGAGGGGGCATCCTTGCTTCACCCCGATGGTGCTAGCAAGTGAATCAGATAGACCGCCTAGGCATCTGACTCTACTTGATACTCTCTCATATAAGGTGTAGATCCCCCATATCATCTCCTCTGGAGCCCCGATATCGTGTAGATGTCTGAAGAGCCGCTCGCTGGGAACTGTGTCGAAGGCTTTGCGGAAGTCCACAAAGCAAAAGTACAATCTTCTCTTCCTCTCCCATGCCTGGTCGATCAAGCATCTCAAAGTGAAGATGTGGTCAATGGTAGAGTAATCTCGTCTGAATCTTGCCTATCCTGGGGCCTTGATACCCTTCCTCTCGACAAGAGTGCTCAACTCTATCTCTAGCACTACCCCATATAACTTGGGCAGTATGGGGCCAATCATGATCGTCCAGTATGTGGATGGATCCATAACATCGCCTGACTTATGAATGGGCACAATAGTGTGCTCAGTTCATGAGTCAGGAAACCCTTCAACTAATGCTCGGTTGAAGAGGTGGGCAATGAGCGGTGCTAGAGTCGTGCATCCATAGATGAGATGCTTTGCCTATAAATCGAATTGGTCATGGGCCCTTCCATGCTGTAGATGGGCAATGGCACAGGTCACCATAGTCGATGTGAAGAAGTCAGAGGTAGTGGGGCGTGAGCTCTGTGGCATGGGAATGGGAGGCTGGTTCGGGATCTCGTATAGGTTCTACGTGTAGCTATGCCAAGTGCTCGGGTCTCGAATGGGTGTCTGCTGTCTCCTCTCTCTCAGGTGTCTTCTGAAGGCCAAGTTTGGCATATGAGACAAAACCATGTACAACTATAGTAACCCCTGTGTAGAAATAAAATAAAATAGAAAAGTACTCGCTACACAATTGTGTAGGCTGAACATGGAAACAACCACACGATAGTGTACCGGGTGACAGAGAGGTTGTGGGGATAATGTAGTGGTGCGTGGGGAGATGTGGCTCTGACTCTGTAGATAATGGCCATCTATTACATGGGGGCTTGATGACGGGAGTGAATATGTATATCCTACCTAGAGGTAACATGTGGAGATGGGTGGAGTATGTAGTACATCGACCGCGGTTTGAGTGCCTCCTGAAGGGAGGCTACCCAAGTGGTGGTGGTGTGCCTTTGCTCCATCATGTGGTCATGGGCTATCCTAATGCGTGAGATATCCTCCTTGTATAGTTGTGGTTGTTCGTACTCAGCTCTATGTAGTTGACATCGCACTCTTTGTGCCATTACCTGCTCAAGCGTTAGCCCTATGCCTTGAGCTCGTCTGATATAGCCCATCTCACTAAAAGGACTGAGTAATGTTCTATTGTGTACTTATCTGTGTCTAAAAGCGTGGGCTATAGCAACTACTCTGGACTCTCATACGCTGCTGTGAGGAATCGTTCCAAACTTCGTTGGTCTCCAATGGTCATGCATAACTATAGTGACTCCTCTATATGGAACTCTGCTCGTAGATCTGAGTATGCTCGCCATCTGGTAACAAAGTACTCCTCACTCTCTATCTTGGTGTGGCATACTGGGCACCACCTCTCCTCTCTAGGTACTCCCCTCGTCTGACCCCTCTCGATGTGGAGCTGATGTGATGAAACTTGAAGCTGCCCAATGATGACTGGGAGGTGGTGTGGTAAGTATGTCTATATGTATTGCAGAGTCTCAATGAATTCCTGATCTGAGATCTGTAGAAAATGCTCATGATAGTAGAGCATTTTTGGAAGTGTATCCTTGGGGCTAATCCATGTCCTCAGTATATATGTATGCCATATCTCTTGGCGAATGATCCTATTCCTCTCTTGGTGGGAGAGACAATAGGTAGCGCTTGTAAGCCGTAGTACAGTGGTGGTAGTTTGTCTATGTCAAATCCATGATGGGCCAGCCAATCTCGTGTCTGTGCATACCATGAGGTATCACCTGCTAGTGCCATGTCGTGTGATGCTTGTCAGGGGAGCACTAGGTTGTGCTCTTTGACTACACTAGACAAGATTACCGAAACACACTTTTGATCACAAGAACACCCACCAAGGGAAGATGATACAAGGATATGTAACTTATACAATAGGTCCCACAACCTGGGACCGATAGGTATGGAAAACTCGACTAGAGAGATACAAGAGATCCCACAACCCGGGACCGTAAGTATAGAACAGGATATCTCAATTACAAGAATTCCCTTTAGGGATATGAACTGTATACAAGAAATAACTTGAAAAGATATCGTACTACGAGATTACAGGGACAAGAGAAGATGTCCACGATATAAGTCTAGACAAGACTGGAGCAAGAGACAAGACTAGAACTTGAACTGGAACTTGAAAGTACTTACTTGGTGATCACGACCCCTTGAGCTCCCAAGACTCGCATTGGAAAGATTGATTATGAATGTAGCCAACCCCTCCTTATATAGGTTTTCCAAGGGCGGTTACGAATTGATGATGTCATCAATTTGAAGCATGGTCTCTGGATGTCAGAATCAAGCAAGAAGACAGTCGATCTTAGGGTTTTGGCACATTCTAGATGCAATGGAAGCATTAGTTTGTCCAAAATCTTATCCAAACATGAGATATAGGAAATTCACATGAAATCTAAGATTTAAAATAGTTTTCTTTGTGTCCATGACATCACCTCCCCCTCAAGCGATGAGTTCCACGAGGAGTGGTTATGTGACTCTGAGATCTTCTAGAACTTGAATCTTCATAGCTCTTGGTCTTTGTAGAGCTCTTGGTATGTGGTACATGAACATGATGATGATGGATATCCGTGATGAAACTTGAAATGGTTTGTAGTATATCTAGGCGCAAAATGAAGGCCATGATTCTCTAGCTTGGGTTTCATTGGATTCTTCCTATGGAACTCATGAACCTTGAATTTTTCTTTAAGAATATTTTTTGTAAGTTTCCAAGTATGATCAATGATGTCATATGCTTTCCAATGAATAAGGCATTCCAATCTTCCTCGAGAGATCCTTGAATCTAATACATCCATGACCTCGAATTCTTCATGATCCTCAATCTTGATCAGTGGTGAAGGACTGGCTCTCTCTTGAGCTTCCTTGGGTTCTTCATGCGATAGGTCCTTTGCGCTTCTAGTGGAATGTTGTGGTGTTTCCAAGATCTTTGATGAAGAGTGTTGAGTAAGCACACCTCCTTGATTGAACATGAACTCCTCCTTATCCTTAATCTTCTTGATATCTTCATAACATGCATACTCCATATCATTTGTAATGACTTTTTGGGCATCAAAGATTCTTGGTTCATATTCTTGAGGAGTAGTGTCTTCATTATTCAAGACTTCTAACTCTTGGACTTGGATTTCTTTTAACATCTGATTCTCACACTGAATTTCTTGATTGATAACATCCTCCAAGGTATTTGCTTCAGGTATGGATAGCAAGAGATGTTTGACTTCAGGATTGAGGCCACTTCGAAACTGATTAACTATGTAGTCTTCTTGATATGTAGTTCCACGAAACAACATCTTGATATTCAAGGCATAGTCTGAAGTTGATCGACTTGTCGTAGCAATCTTTTCATCTCTTGGACATGTTCAATTAAGTCCGTTATGGTAGATTGAATCTCCTTGCATAGGGAATCCATGGTGCCTGGTTTTGATGAAGATAGTCTTGCCAAAATGTCAGGGGAGCACTAGATTGTGCTCTCTGACTTCACTAGACAAGATTTTGGAAATACACTTATGATTACAAGAACACCCACATAGGAAAAATAATACAAGAAGATGTACCTAATACAAGATGTCCCACAACCCGAGACCGAAGTATGGAACAAGATATCTCGATTACAAAAATTCCCTTAAGTTTAGGGATATGAACAGGATACAAGAAATAACTTGAAAAGATCTCGTACTACGAGATTACAATGGGACAAGAGAAGATATCCACGATATAAGACTAGACAAGATTGGAGCAAGAGACAAGACTAGAACTTGAAAGTACTTACTTGGTGATCACGACCCCTTGAGCTCCCAAGACTGGCATTGGCAAGATTGATTATGAATGTGGCCAACCCCTCCTTATATAGGTTTTCCAAGGGCAGTTACGAATTGATGATGTCATCAATTTGAAGCATGGTCTCTGGATGCCAGAATCAAGCAAGAAGACAATCGATCTTAGGGTTTTGGCACATTCTAGATGCAATGGAAGCATTAGTTTGTCCAAAATATTAGCCAAACATGAGATATAGGAAATTCACATGAAATCTAAGATTTAAGATGGTTTTCTTTGTGTCCATGACAATGGCTAGAAAGCTCGATAAGTGATGCGCTCTATGTCCATGCTGTGTATCCTATGTAATAGGCATACTATCTAGAACAGTGCCTCTACTAGCATGAGCGGTGCAGCAAGCTCTGCTCTGATGATATCATGTGATATTGAAGACTTGGTGCGGATGACTCTGGCAATCATGAGAATCTGTGGCCTCTCCAATGCTGTCCATGCTGATGTAGCTAATCTCGGCCC
This sequence comes from Ceratopteris richardii, assembly GCA_020310875.1. Taxonomy (NCBI): domain Eukaryota; kingdom Viridiplantae; phylum Streptophyta; class Polypodiopsida; order Polypodiales; family Pteridaceae; genus Ceratopteris; species Ceratopteris richardii. The sequence continues at coordinate 58,878 of CM035432.1, forward strand.
TCATATGGCTGCTCCATACATGGGGGCTGGCGTAACTAGAGTGTCGAAGAGCCATCCCTTTGTGTGGTGCTCTTGAAAATGTGCGTGGTGGCACTGTCTCTCCATCAAGGCTAGTGCTGCATATCCATGTGTGATGTGATCCCGTGTTTGAGACATAGAGAAAACTCTAGAGGCTTCTGTTAATGTCACTCTGAGATAGACATATGATCCGACTACCTCAATCGGACCGCTTGCTACTGTGAAAGAATTATGTCTCCTCACATGTACTGATGTATGAAAAATCATAACCTTGGTTTTACCAAGGTTCACAGATAGCCCTCTATGTATGCAAAAGTCATCTAGGCCACGTAAGTGGCGTTTTAGACCTTCTGCTGATTCTGAAACTGGCACAATATCATCAGCATATAAAAGAATATGAACAGTAGTCTCTCGTACCTTAATGCCCTCGCCTCCCTGCTTCCATATGAAGTCCAATGACTCATCAATGTATAGAACAAAGAGGGTGGGTGAAAGAGGGCACCCTTGCTTCAACTCGATAATGCTAGCAGGTGAGTCAGATAAGCCACCTGGAGATTTGAGTCTACCAGATACTCTCTCATATAAGATGTAGATCCCCCATATTATCTCATCTGGAACTCTGATGTCCAATAGGCATTTGAAGAGCCATCCTCTATCTCACTCTTGCTTGGTCGATCAGGCATCTCAGGGTGAAGATGTGGTCAATGATAGAGTAATCTCGTCTAAAACCTGCCTGTCCTAGGACCGTGATACCCTTCATCTCTGTGAGAGTGCTCAACTCTATCTCTAGCACTGTCCCATATAATTTGGCCAATGTGGGGCAAATCATGATAGTGTGATATGTAGCTAGATCCATAACGTCACTTGACTTATGAATGGGCACTATGATGTGCTCAGTCCATGAGCCAAGGAACCCTTCAACCGGTGCACAGTTGAAGAGGTGGGCAATGAGTGGTGCTAGAGTCATGCGTCCGTATATGAGGTGCTCTACCTGTAAACAGAACTAGTCATGAGCTTTGCCATGTTGCATATGTGAAATAGCACGGCTCACCATGGTTGGTGTGAAGAAGTAAGAGGTAGTGGAATGGAGCTCTGCGGCCTCGGAATGAGGGGTTGATTTGGGATTTGGTATAGGTTCTGTGCATAGCTATGCCAAATGCTCAGGTCTTGAATGGGTGTCTGTTATCTCCTCTCCCTCAGATGTCGCCATGCCACTGCACTATCCCGACTCATGAGCAAATGGTAGATATCCCAGTACTGTCTTCGCTCCCACTCTCGCTTCTTGCAGTGAGTAAGGCTCTGCATGCAACGTTGTGTCTGTCCATGTATAATATGCCATCTATGTTCTTAAATTTGTTGATGTTTCCTGAGTTCTCGACAATCTGCATCATACCAACAGTTCTAGGGCATGTATCCTATGCGTGGAGGATGTGTATGTGTGCGATGTGGAAAGCTGTGGATAGATGAGTCATAAAGAATGGTGGTGATATGTGAGGTAAGTGTGTCCAAAGGTGAGAATGGATCAAGGGAGAGTAGGCTAGTGTGTAAGTGGTATGCGTACATGTGTGAGAGCTCGTATGTGAAGTGTATCCTGGTGTGTGGCTCAATGAGAGAGAGAGAGAGAGGTGTTGGAACATCAAGCTTACATGATGCTTGAGGTGGATTTGATTTACATCAAAAAAGCTATGGTTTGGATTATGCCAAAATATCTATTGAAGCATTCTTTTACCTATGCTCATTTATTGTATTTTTTAAAAGATTTTTTATGGATTAGTTACCATTGTAAAAGCCTAAAGCTTTACACATGTAAAAGTAGAAAAAGAGAGCTAAACTTCCATGAATTTGAGGTGGTTGAGTTGCAATCAATGAATCGATCAATAACCTAAAAGTAGATCAAACTAGATCTTCACTTTTCCTAGATTGTAGAAAAGTGAATTGATTCCCTCCAACAACTAATCTTGCCTTCATTTGAATTCAAAATCCACTTGTAGAAGTCGTGGAACACTTCAAGAGTCTATATAAAGACTTCAAATCACTTTTACATTACATGGAAGATATGCATACATTTGTTGCCATCATTGTCTTGCTCCTTCATTTTTTTGCATCATTTTCTTCAACAATTGTAAGCTTGTGGAGGCTGTTGCTCTCTCAACAGAGCTCCAAAGTGGATGTATAAGAAGTCATTGGATGGAAATCTATTCGTGTCTAGTTTATGTATATAAATTTTCCAACCATTTGGTTTAGTAGATTGGGAGAGATCTGGATTTTTCTATCTCGGGGTCTATGTCTACACACTCCTAAAAAATAGGAGGTACCATTGTGGAGTGTCAAGTTCATTTCAAAAGCATATTTTGCTTATTTCTTGTACTCTTGTGCATTTTGTACACTCAACCCTTTGTGTATCAGGGAGAGGGGGAGAGAGAGGGGTGGAGGGAGAGGGGGGAGGGGGGGTGTCATGCTCGTTTGCTTGCCTCCTTCGCTTTCTATCGAGCTTTGTACCAACCCTCTTTAGCGTCAGACTTGATTAGTACACTCCCTTAGCTTTCCAATGACACCAAGAAATGGCCTATGTCCTTTGGAAGTGAAGTGTGTAATGATTGAATCAAAACAGATAACTTTGGAAGTCACAAAGTCAAGAAAACTTTCTATTTTGGTCTTGACACCTGCTCAATGTTTTGATCAGTGTGACCAGCACAGTAGCAATTGATAAACTTCCTTCTAGGGGTATTCAATTAGCTTAGTAAGCTACCATTTTCAAGTGGAATGATGTAAAATAATGAACTATACTAAGAGAAATTAATTTAGTAAGAATTGGTATACCCCCGACTTTTTAGGACTGTAGCAGAGATAGACCAGTGAGCACCTCGACGACGATTTCTCTGAATTGGCTGAATGAAATCACTTCAAACTATGTCAACATGTAGATGACTTTGAGCTGAATCCAACAAGCTTTGAATCACTGAATTTGGTGGATTATTGGCTGAGATATGCCCTTGACAAGTTGCCAGACTTTGGAGTAGACAATCAGTGAGCACAGAGATGAATGATGTAAATGTATCTATAAATTAACACCTGTGTACAATCCTATTGGCATGACAAGCATTGCCTACTGATGTAGAGAGGTGTAGACTATGATGTAGTGCTCACACACACACTCAATGAGATTTTATAAGGAATGTGTAAGAATTTGAATTCAAATTCAAATTCTTGGCTCCTTCTAATAAAGCTTCTAAAAGCTTGGAGATATTCTCTCAATCAGGTGAACTAACTTTTCCACGAATCATTTGGGTAGGTGCTTACAAAAGATTCTAAGTCAAATTGACTTTTACAATGAGGTAAAGTGGTAAGTAATCACTAGCATATGTTCCTATGATTCTTCATGCATGTAGAGTCTTCATGATATCTTCCAAGCCAAATGTGTAGGCATGTGATTTACACCAACAGCTCCCCCTCAAGCCAAACATTTAGGCTTAAGTCTTCATCTTCAATCTTCAAGTACATCCTGCAATCCAATCATAGATTTGAACCTGCAAAGTTTGGTCCCATCCAAAGCTTTAGTCAGAAAATCTGCACATTGCATGTTGGTTGACACATAGGTCAACTGAATGTCCTTGCTTAGCAACTTCTCCCTCACATAATGATAATGAACTTCTATGTGTTTGGTGAAGAGAACTTGTATTATCTCCAAAGATAATTGGAGGCCTAGTATATAAGCCCAATTCTGTATACAAAAGCTTAATCAAAATTGCTTCTTGAGTGGCATTAGCTAGCCCTCTATACTCTGCTTTTGTAGAAGACAATGCAACAGTTGGTTGCTTCTTTGCAAACCATGAAATTGGTTTGTCACCTGCAAAAGAAATGTATCCTGAAGTGCTTCTCCTATCATCCTTGCATCCTGCCCAATCTGCATCTGAATAAACTTTTATATCAATATCTGAAGTGTAAGGAAAGTACAAACCATGGTTCTATGTACCCTTGAGATACTTCAAGATTCTTTTGGCAGCCTCTAAGTGAGGTATCCTTGGCTTGTGCATAAATTGACTTAGCACACTAACTCCATATGCAATATCAATTCTTGTAAGAGTAGCATAGTTCAAGCTACCAACCATACTTTGATAACCTGTAATGTCTTGGACTTCATCACCTTCATGGGCACTTAGCTTTAGGTTCACCTCCATTGGAGTGCTAGCTACTTTAGCATCCTGCAAGTGAAATTTCCTCAACATGTCCTGCACATACTTCTTCTGAGTAATGTATATTCCTGAATTAGTGTAAACTAATTCAAGTCCCAAAAAATACTTCAATAGCCCAAGATCATTGATCTTGAACTCCTTCATCATTTGGCTTTTGATGCTTCTGATTCCATTGACATCATTACCTGTAATGATGATGTCATCAACATAGACACAGAGATAAATTATCTCTGAATTACTTCTCTTAATGAACAAATAAGTGTCAGCCTTACTCATGACAAAACCTGGGTCTTGGAGGTATGTAGTTAGCCTGTAATTCCATGCCCTAGGTGCCTGCTTCAATCCATATAAAGCCTTCTTTAATTTTCAAACATAAGTTACCTTCTTAGGGTCTTCATAGCCAGGAGGTTGTGACATATAAACCTCTTCTGAGATCCATCCATTCAAGAAAGCATTCTTGACATCCAATTGGTACATGTTCCTATTCTTTGATGCAGCCACACTCACCAACACTCTGATTGTTGGCATCTTGGCCACATGAGAAAATGTTTCTTCATAGTCAATGCCTTGGGTTTGTGCAAAACCCTTGGCTACCAATCTGGCCTTGTACCTGTTAATTGTGCCATCAGAATTTCTTTTCAATTTATAGATCCATCTGGATCCTATTACCTTCATGGAGTCCTTCTTGGGTACTAACTCCCATGTATCACTCTCCTTGACTGCTTCAATCTCCTCATCCATAGCTTCCTTCCATTCTGATTTTGTGATTGCTTCTTCATATGATCCTGGTTCTTCATTTAGCAAATCCTTTGCAAGATAAATTGAATGTTTAGTAACAAGAGATGTATCATACCCATATCTGATAGGTTTTTTGCTCTCTCTTTGAGACCTTCTAATCGATTGAGTTGAAGATTCTGGTATGTCCTCAACCTTCTTCATCTTCATTTTGCCTTTGGACTTCCATGTCTTGAACTCTTCAAGGTTGATTGTATCTTCATCATCTGAACTTGACTCTCCATCCTGAGTAGGTTCCTCCTTTGTAAGTTTTGGAAATTCTTCTTCCAAATCATAGGGTAGTTTGACCTTCCTGCATTCATTCTCATACCAAGAATCATTCTCATCAAAGATCACATCTCTGCTTACCATAAATCCCTTATTGGTAGGGTTATAAAACCTGTAACCTTTTTTATTTAAATCGTATCCAATGAAAATATATTTTTCAGCCTTTGGATCTAGCTTTCCTCTTACCTGTGAAGGAATGTGTACATATGCCATACATCCAAAAATTTTGCAGTGATCCAATGATGGTCTCTTACCATGCCATGCTTCATATGGTGTCATACCATCAAGTGACTTTGATGGTAACCTGTTTATGAGATAGGTGGCAGTAGAGACACTCTCTGCCCATAAATAGTTAGGTAATTTCTTCTCATTAAGCATAGATCTAGTTGTCTCAACAATTAACCTATTTCTTCTTTCAGCTACCCCATTCTGTTCAGGAGAGTACCTTGTGGTTATTTCCCTTTTGATGCCTCTGTCCTGCAAGAAGTCCTCAAATTCATTGGAGAAGTACTCACCTCCTCCATCTGACCTTAGCCTCTTCAAATTCCTGTCTGATTTTCAACTAATGCAAGATATTTCTTAAAACAATTAAATACCTCATCCTTGTGCTTCATAAAGTATAATACAATCCATCTGCTATAGTCATCAATAAAAGACACATAGTACCTTGAACCTGAGACTGAGGGGTCTTTGCTAGGTCCCCATATATCTGTGTGTACAAGCTCTAGATAGTCTTCATGCATATATCCTTTCTTGGAGAAGGATAACCTGTGAGACTTACCAAAATGACAAGCACCACACCTGTAAATCATATGTTGCTTGGATACATTAGGTATCCCAAGCACACATTGGTCCCTGCACATTTGCTTCAAGGTCCTTTCTCCTATGTGCCCTAATCTCTTGTGCCAAATCTCAAGCTCTGAAAGTGTTTGATCTTTATAACTGTATAATGCAATGTTCTTTGTATCTTCCAACTCAAAAGTGAAAAGTCTACCTGATTTTTCTCCTTTAGCTATCCTTTTGAATCCATGTCTTGGGTCCTCCATAAATGCTCCATACTGATTGAATCTGACCTGCAACCATTTCTCTACAATCTGACCAACACTCATTAAGTTCTTTGTAATTGTAGGTACATAAAGTACTCTGCTCAACAAATTCTGATTACCATCACAAGTTTTCACATTTCCAACTTTAACTACAGAATGCTTTGTATCATCACCTGTTTGGACTTGGTGTTTACCTTTTGGTTCCTCAAGATCAGAGAGTAGTGCAACATTACCAGCCACATGATTTGAACACACTGAATCAATATAAAATAAGTGATCATCATTTGTTGTTGTGGCCTTGGTGATGGTTGAACCTTCCTCTAGACTGAGAGTATCCACCTCTTTGGTAGCCTCTTCCTCTCTGATTTTTGTAATTCCTGTAACACTCATCTGTGGTGTGGTTTGACAAACCACAAATGTTACATGGTGATGTGTTATAGGGTCTCCCCCTACCTTGCTTACCTCCTCTGCCCCTACCTCTTGAAAATCTACCTCTCCCTGCATAGTTGGCTTGGGAGGTAGAGCATTCATCTTCCACCTTCTTACTCTTGCCTTTATCCTTAGATTTCTTATCAGTGTATAGGGCAGAAGAGTTGTTACCTTTGGTAGTATCTCCAATCTTGGTAAGCTTTGCTTCATGTGTGAATAGTTGACCCATGAGAGTTGTAAGATCTGGAGTGTGCATGTCCATGTAGAGATCCATTGCAGTGGTGAAGTTTTCCCACTTGTCATCAGCCTTGATCCCATTGATTACCTGCCTTACAATTTGTTCCTCTTCAATCTCTTCTCCTATGCTTGCTAACTGATCTGCAACACCTTTGATCTTGGTCACAAATTTTGAAACAACTTGCTTAGGTTGCTTCCTTAGTGTTGTGAATTCAATCCACAACTGATTTTTCCTAGCCCTTGTATTGGAGGAAAAATATGATGACAAGGTTTCCCAAGTCTCTTGGGAAGTCTTACAATTTCTAATATGAGGTAAAAGAAAGTCAGATATAGAGTTGAGTAGATAAGACCTCTTGCCAATGCATCCCTTGCACACCATGTGTTGAGTTTTTCTTGCTCCTCCTTGGTTGGCAAACCTCTTGCTTTGAATCAGGGCAATTCCTCATCTCCTGAGATGTATCCATAGAGACTCCTTCCTTGTAAGTAGGTCTTCATCCTTAGAGACCAAGCTTGATAGTTGTTCCTGTCCAATTTGTCAATAAATGAAGGAAAACCATCTCCCATTTTACCTTATTTGCTCTGATACCACTGTTGGGAAAGATGGATGGATGATCCAAGAGATTGAGTAGGTACTGCTAAAACCTGCTTTGTACCAGCCCTCTTTAACTTCAGACTTGATTAGTAGACTCCCTTAGCTTTCCAATGACACCAAGAAATGGCCTATGTCCTTTGGAAGTGAAGTGTGTAATGATTGAATCAAAACAGATAACTTTGGAAGTCACAAAGTCAAGAAAACTTTCTATTTTGGTCTTGACACCTGCTCAATGTTTTGCTCAGTGTGACCAGCACAGTAGAAATTGATAAAATTCCTTCTAGGGGTATTCAATTAGCTTAGTAAGCTACCATTTGCAAGTGGAATGATGTAAAATAATGAACTATGCTAAGAGAAATTAATTTAGTAAGATTTGGTATACCCCCGACTTTGTAGGACTGTAGCAGAGATAGACCAGTGAGCACCTCGACAACGATTTCTCTGAATTGGCTGAATGAAATCACTTCAAACTTTGTCAGCATGTAGATAACTTTGAGCTGAATCCAACAAGCTTTGAATCACTGAATTTGGTGGAGTATTGGCTGCGATATGCCCTTGACAAGCTGACAAAATTTGGAGTAGACAATCAGTGAGCACAGAGATGAATGATGTAAATGTATCTACAAATTAACACTTGTGTACAATCCCATTGGCATGACAAGCATTGCCTACTGGTGTAGAGAGGTGTAGAATATGATGTAGTGCTCACAGACACTCAATGATAGTAGAATGAAGCTCGGGAGTGATGTCTCTCACCACAACTTTTCAAGTTCACCTTTTTATATCGAATGTGTAAGAATTTGAATTCAAATTCAAATTCTTGGCTCCTTCTAATCAAGCTTCTAAAAACTTGGAGATATTCTCTCAATCAGGTGAACTAACTTTTCCACAAATCATTTGGGTAGGTGCTTACAAAAGATTCTAAGTCAAATTGACTTTTACAATGAGGTAAAGTGGTAAGTAATCACTAGCATATGTTCCGATGATTCTTCATGCATGTAGAGTCTTCATGATATCTTCCAAGCAAAATGTGTAGGCTTGTGATTTACACCAACACGAATATGTATGTGTCACACTCATATTCCGTTATATTTAAACTTAGGTCGAGGAGGAATGAGAGAACATTTTGAGCAAACTAATGCAAAATCAAGAACGTTACAAAAATATAATAACCAATGGAAGCCAAAGAAAATTAAAGATGAAAAAACTATTAACCAAGAAACTAAGATGTCAAAGAATAATCAAGTGAAACTAGTTGATGTAAGGATAGTGAACCAAAAACTTGAGAAAAATAAAAACTTGAGCAAAGTGTACAAGAAAATTAGAAACAAATGAGCAATCAATACAAGTGATAAAGAAACATGATGACTATTATGTCACATGTGATTTCAATATTTTAGAAAATGATAAATTATTTGATCAAGATGAAGTGAATAAGCTGAAAGCTAAATTGGGTTATGAGATTAAGAGTGAAAAAACTAGTCAGAGTAAACCTAAGAAAATCAAAGAATTTGATGAAAAAAAGATTACAAGCAATGATCAAAAACATAAAGAAGAAAAAACAAATAATTGAAAACATTATTGAACAATTCAAACAAAATATAAAAAAGTCAATAACAACTTTGAAACCTTTTAAGAGAAAACAAGACTTACCTATTGTTGAAGCTGAAGGTCAAGGACAAAGCACAGGAGCACATCAAAAAGAGGTGGACACACAAGTAGAAGGAGCAAGTAGCGAGCTCCAAGAAGTGTATGTCAAATTTTCATAAGAATCCCCTATAAAAATGGTGATTTTCATCACTAAAAACCATTGTAAATACCATTTTCTATTTTTGTAACTCCATTTTGTTCAAGCCAAGGAGTCCTTGAGCTTGAGGAGTATTAGAAGTATCATCCTACCAATTTTCATAATTCTTAGACTTCGTTTGAGCCCTAAAATAATCCCTGGAACCTAATTTTTAACTAGGCCGGACATTAGGTCTGGACAGGGCCAAAACTAGTCAAAAAACTATAAAAAGAGCAAGAGAGCTCATTTTTGAGGTTAGCTTGGGAGAGAATAGAGCTTTTGTAAGAGAACTCATTTGCAATCAAGGCATTCCATTGTTCCTCTCTTTGATCTTACCTTGTGCACGTGTGTGTGTATGTGTGTGCATGTTTGTGTGCTTTCACTCACGCACTTGTGCTTTCACTTGCTCGTGGTCTTCATACCGGTCCTCACATCTCCACGGATTGACAAGTAAAGGAGGTGGTGCTTATGCTTGAGCTACACCAAATTTTGGCGCCGTTGTCGGGGAGAGAGCTTCGAGGACGAGCGTTGTGATGGTAAGATCATAGATTTGCGACGTTGGAAGGTTAAAAAAACTGTCATTCTTGTTCATTTTTTTATTTTTCTTCTTCATCTTCATCATCATCATCATCTCCACCTTCTTCCATCTTCTTCTTCATAGAAATTTTCTTGTTTTTTAGTGCATTGTCACCATTTTCATACCATCTTTCATGCATTATTGTGCGAGGAGGAGCTAGCAAGTGCAAGAGAGAGCAAGCGCTGTGTTTTTTCCTGATTTTTTGCACATACGGAGCTCGCCATTGCTCGACACTCAAACATTTGAATTTCCTGCCAAAAAACACGATTCTGTGAAAAATTCAAATTTATTTGAAAAAATCATGATTTTCTATTTCCCGCCTAAAACCCTCTAAAGGAAACACGATTTTGAGGTCATTCTCAGAATCGCGATTCTGTGGTTGTGCTCAAAATCGTGATTCTCACAAATCACGATTTTCAGCCAAAAAACACGATTTTGAGAAAACACGATTCTGTGGTTGTGCTCAAAATCGCGATTCTCTAAATTTTTGAAAACCACGATTCTCTGAGACAAAACCCGCTTTTCAAAAACACGATTCTCTGTTGGGAATCGCGATTTTCAGAAACACGATTTTCATCCAAGGTACAAAATCGCAATTCTCTAAAACACGATTCTCTTACACACGATTCTGTGAAAACACGAGTTTATGAAAACACGATTCTGTCCTAACAATCGCGATTCTCAAAAAACTCGATTATCTGATTTTACAGCATCACGATTCTCTGATTTCACAGCATCGCGATTCTCTGATTTCACAACATCGCGATTCTCTTGATATTCATAAAATCGCGATTCTCTTGGTTTCACAGCATCTTGATTCTCTGATTTCATAGCATCGCGATTCTCTTGATATTCATAAAATCGCGATTCTCTTGGTTTCACAGCATCGTGATTCTTTGGATTTCACAGCATCACGATTCTCTGATTTCATAGCATCGCGATTCTCTTGATATTCATACACAGCATCGCAATTCTCTTGATTTCACAGCATCACGATTCTCTGATTTCATAGCATCGGGATTCTCTTGATATTCATTAAATTGCGATTCTCTTGGTTTCACAGCATTGCGATTCTCTTGATGTTCTTACAATCGTGATTCTCTTGATTTCAAAATAATCGCAATTTTTTCCAAAAGATCCTGTTTCCCTGTTTTGACCCCCATGAGCCTGATTTGACATAACTTTTTCATCCAAAGTCCATTTTTTGAGCTCTATAGCTCGTTGGAAAGCTTCTTTCGAATCTTACACGGCCCATCTCAATCTCTAGTCAGTGTGATGAGACTCTCATCAGGCCAGTCACTACCCTTGCGGTATGAGGCATGTAAGTATCCATGTAGCATGGTCCTTGGATGAAACCATTCTGTAGTATGTCTAAGAACTAGTCTCGATATTGCGATAGTCTCGATCCCATGTGTGCTCTGTGCCATGCTTGACTAATATAAAGATTCCAAAGATCCTGTGTCAGCACAACATTCCTCCCACGATGCGAGAGATGGATGTGAGGTGAGTCTCAGTCATACTGAAAAGGCGACAATTTTTCCATATCAAGTCCATGACTATCAAAACCAGACTCTAGCCTGAGTGTACCAAGATCTCTCATATCCTGACTCTGATATGTGTATAAATGCCTCAAAATCTCTGTGTGTGAGTCTTTTCGTAGGGAGCTCCCTCATCCCTTGAGAAAAGCAGATAATTTGGAGTAATGCATCTACTACCACGGGTGGTGCAACTAACTCTACCCTAATGATATCATGTGGCACTCACTCTTTCTCAGAAAATAGCTACAAGATCATACATATTTGTGTCCTCTCAATTGCACTTTGCTGGGTGACCTCTGTGTGCGAGAGAGAGAGAGAGAGAGAGAGAGAGAGAGAGAGAGAGGGAGGGAGGGAGGGAGGGAGGGAGGGAGGGAGGAGGGGGGAGGAGGGAGGGAGGGAGGGAGGGCAGGGGGGGGGGAGGGAGGGAGGGAGGGAGGGAGGGAGGGAGGGAGAGAGAGAGAGAGAGAGAGAGAGAGAGAGAGAGAGAGAGAGAGAGAGAGAGAGAGAGAGAGAGAGAGAGAGAGAGAGGGAGGGAGGGGGAGGGGAAGGGAGGGGGGGAGGGGGAGAGGGGGAGGGGGAGGGGGAGGGGGAGGGGGAGAAGGGAGAGAGAGAGAGAGAGAGAGAGAGAGAGAGAGAGAGAGAGAGAGAGAGAGAGAGAGAGAGAGAGAGAGAGATGGAGGGAGAGGGGGAGAGAGAGGGCTGGAGGGAGAGGGGGAAGGGGGGGTGTCATGCTCGTTTGCTTGCCTCCTTCGCTTTCTATCGAGCCCATCTTGGTGCTTGGGTGGTCTGCCTTGCTGCACCGAATCGTGCGCAACTATAAGGGGAGTGGTAATCATGCATGCCTCTTGACTAGGGACCGGTTAGGAAAACTTCCAACATCTGGACGACGAAGCACCATGGGCATTGTCAGAAGGATTTCATCGCTCCGACTGACATACAAGAAAATTAAAAATTTCTTATAAATTGGTGGATTATGAAACTCTTAAAAATATTATCCATGGATTTTTGACATCTCTCTTGAGTACTTGCAGGCTGAAGAAGATGGAGATGTACATCGAACAAGAACCTCTCATTGATTTTTTGTTTTTGTGTTGTTTGCATCTATCACTTAATGTGCAAAGGCATCTTTTGAATCCTTTAGATTTATGTATTGTAACTATGAAACCAGAATGTATTATACTCCATGTGTGATCCTCTATTCATTTTCTAATGTTAACCCTATGATTGGATCCAAAAGTATATGATTATGCTATTGTGACCTCAAGCCTATGTTGACATTCACCATTAGTGCCTAAAAGTATATGCTCCTTTGCCTTTATCATTTGATTTATCCTTTTGAATCACCTTTCTTTGACTATGAGAATAGCTGATGTGACTTTTCTTAACCTTTTTATTTGTACCCTTTGGAGAGCATTTGATGAACTTTTACTTTGGATTGTGGTTGTGATGTCATGAAAGCAAATATCGACAACCTTAGTGTTAGCTTCATACTCTTAAAAATATTATCCATGGATTTTTGACATCTCTCTTGAGTACTTGCAGGCTGAAGAAGATGGAATGTATTATACTCCATGTGTGATCCTCTATTCATTTTCTAATGTTAACCCTATGATTGGATCCAAAAGTATATGATTATGCTATTGTGACCTCAAGCCTATGTTGACATTCACCATTAGTGCCTAAAAGTATATGCTCCTTTGCCTTTATCATTTGATTTATCCTTTTGAATCACCTTTCTTTGACTATAAGAATAGCTGATGTGACTTTTCTTAACCTTTTTATTTGTACCCTTTGGAGAGCATTTGATGAACTTTTACTTTGGATTGTGGTTGTGATGTCATGAAAGCAAATATCGACAACCTTAGTGTTAGCTTCATACTCATTTGTGTATGATCAGCTTGACCTAAACTAATTCGGAAGGTATAAGACGTTTGAGCATGATTTGAATGAGAATTCTAAATCGTTAAGTCTTAATAAATTCAAATAATAAATAATAACATTAGAAACAAAGGAATAAAGGAAAAGAAAGATATATTATTCATGTGTGAGTACATGTTTTAAGTAATAGTGTGTAGTAGTAAACGTATGTTGTGTGCCTTCATGTGTGAGTACATGTTTTAAGTAAGAGTGTATCTTAGTAAACTTATGTTGTGTGACTACTTAAGTGTGAATGAGAGTGAGTTAAGTTGACATGTGTGGAGCGCATGCATGTGCAAGAGTGTGTGTGTATGTGCATGTTTGTGTTGTGTGTAATTTAAGTAATTGTGTATGTACGCGAATGATTAAGTGTATACATATGTATGGTCTTATGTGATTGTTCTAATGTGTTTTTGCAGGTAATTTATGTCTTCCCCCCTTTCACCTTCTTACTGCTCCTTCTCTCCCCCCTCCTCTCGGTGACTCCTGATGCTATGCATGATGGATAGATCAAGCACGCTGCAAAGCATGGAGAGAGAGAGAGAGAGAGAGAGAGAGAGAGAGAGAGAGAGAGAGAGAGAGAGAGAAAGGGAGCAAGAAGGCTGATGTCATGGTGCATGTCGAAAGGAACGCACAAAAAGAATGGGGGGAGAGAGAGAGAGAGAGAGAGAAAGAAACTCATATTAACATCTTCTGAAGGCCAAACTTGGCCAATGAGACAAAAACCATGTACAAGTGTAGTAACCGTGTGTAGAAGATGAAATGAAATAAAAAGTATATCGCTACACGAAGTAATATAGGGTTAGAAAAGGCTGGGGAGACGTGGCTCTGACTCTGCAAATAGTGGCCACCTAATGAAGTCTCACTGATGATTTGATGAGAAGATGCTTGTGAGCATTATCCATGAAGAGGAAGAAGTGGAGTACATGAAGATGATGATGATAACTTAGAAGAACACATTTTCTTTGATTGACATATATGATAGAACAAATCGATTGAGGAAGAACAGATTGATTTAATCCCTTGATGTTTTGATATGTTATACTCCATGAATATAATCAAATGTATAGAATGAACATGATGAATTATTAATACCGACTAGATCATATGATAAATATTTATGATTTGTTTTTATGAGATGAAACATGTTCGGTTTGAAAAAGAGTGATTTGAGTTGTTCATGTAAGTGCTCTAACCGCTCCATCTTGCAGCTTGATGATCAAAGTTGTTTAAGTTGCTTCTTACATCAATTTTTCTTTACAACCAGTAAACCATCGAGTTTTTGATCTAAAGTGTCCCGCATTTTCGCTCACCTGAGCTGCCAATAACCACCTTGTGTGTGTCGTGTAACCAACGGTTGACCTGAACCACCAATCAATCCCTTTCATGCCTACATTTGGTGAACCCGATAGCCTGGTGATGTCAGGTGATGTATGTTTGATTTTTGGTTTATGAATGAGTATTTTCTTTGTTTTGTAGGTGGTGGCTTGAGCATCAGTTTGTGCAACTTCTTCGACGTTGAGGCTAGTTGTATGACCTGAGCGCCTCCATGGAAGAATACAAGATTGAATCTCATCGTTTCACCTTTTCCTTCAAACGAAGCTCACACTTTGGCACATTCACTCACATAGCTTTCTTTGTATTAGGAATAATTTTGACAAAGTTTGTATATATAGTTTTGCTCACCTACATACACGTTTAGCCTCTTTTTTTTTAATATAAAGGAAGTTCGGCAATAGCCTACTCTCCCGGACTTGAATTAAATAAAGAAAAGTACAAGAGAAGGGGACTAGTGCCCACGGGACCCCCCAAATCCCACAAAGCAGGGGAAGCTTTTACAGAGCTTAGATGACCTTACAAAGAAGGTTAATTACCCTCTCATCACCCTCATGTGGGGCCCACTTGGGTTTAAGGTTGTTATCGATCAAAAGGAGTACTTGATGATGCCTAAGGGGGGGGATTTTTTATAGTTGACAACCTCTTCTTCAAGCCAAAACAAGTTCTTCAAGCCAAAACAAGGTAACAGTTATTTTAAATTCTATCAATTTGCACATTTGAACTTCAAACACTCGAAAATTTTTGAGCTTTTTACTTGCATTTTTAAAAAAGTAAAAAGGTTTATGCTTTATACTTCCATTTCATTGAATTTCATGCGTTTTTATATTGCATTTCATTTAATTTCTTGCATTACTATATTGTATTTCTAAGCATAAAAAGAATTTTAATTTTTATACCACATATTTGCATTTAGCATTATCACATATCCATTTTTTATATTCTTTCTCTGCATTCCAATAGGAATTGACCACTAGTTGCACTAGTACAAAATATAAGTGAGTGATGGATAAAAAGGGACAAATGAAAGTGGAAGATATAATTTACAATAAGAACATTGAAAAGAAGGGATCTAAAGAAGTTTAATCTTTCTTTGATGAGAAAAAAAAATTTACATGCATTAACATCAATGAATATTTTCATACTTTTGAAGATCAAGCTCAACTTCATGATCTAGCTGAAACTATGATGAGTACATATTTCGAAAGAATTATAAAAGAATCCATTGTTAAGAAAATTCAAAATCATAAAGACATGAGTTGGAATGAGTTTAAGGCTGATTTAAACAAAGAATCTTGGGAGGTCTCTAGTCATGATAACCAAAAGAATTTCATTGACTATAACCCATAAGCTAAGAACTCTCATCTGAATGAATTGAGTGAAGAGAAATTTAGCAAGTATGAAGAAAGATTTAAAGAAATAGAGACATGAGTGAATAAATCTATTGAACAAAAATTTGGGATTATTGTAACCTTAAGGCAAACCACAAAAGCAATGTTTGAAACTATGCAAGAAATGGGCAATAATTATAAGAACTTAAAAGTGATATTGGATTCTAAAACTTTAGAATTGAAAAATAAATTTGAATTTTTGACAATTCAAATTAAAGCATTACAAGCACTGAAACTTAAACCGGAACATGATGTAAGAGTCCAAAGTTTGTCTGCATATTCATCTGATCAGAAACTTTCATGTGATCTTAGAAATCCCATCCCTTGAATGATACTTTTAAAATCCAATAGGGTTCAGAAACATATTATTTGATGTTTTTGGTATGATCAGATCGGTCATACCTATGAAAATTATATTGCATATGAATATGCATGTAACAAGAAAATAGTATGTGAAGTTGAGAGGCGAATATGTATGTGTCACACTCATATTCCGTTATATTTAAACTTAGGTCGAGGAGGAATGAGAGAGCATTTTGAGCAAACAAATGCAAAATCAAGAACGTTGCAAAAATATAATAACCAATGGAAGCCAAAGAAATATAAATATGAAAAAACTATTAACCAAGAAACTAAGATGTCAAAGAATAATCAAGTGAAACTAGTTGATGTAAGGATAGTGAACCAAAAACTTGAGAAAAACAAAAACTTGAGCAAAGTGCACAAAAAAATTAGAAACAAATGATCAATCAATACAAGTGATGAAGAAACATGATGACTATTATGTGATTTCATTTTTTTAGAAAATGATAAATTATTTGATCAAGATGAAGTGAATAAGCTGAAAGCTAAATTGGGTTATGAGATTAAGAGTGAAGAAACTAGTCAGAGTAAACCTAAGAAAATCAAAGAATTTGATGAAAAAAGATTAAAAGCAATGAACAAAAACATAAAGAAGAAAAAAAAAAAAATTGAAAACATTATTGAACAAATCAAACAAAATATAAAAAAGTCAATAACAACTTTGAAACCTTTTAAGAGAAAACAAGACTTACCTATTGTTGAAGCTGAAGGTCAAGGACAAAGCACAGGAGCACATCAAAGAGGTGGACACACAAGTAGAAGGAGCAAGTAGCGAGCTCCAAGAAGTGTATGTGAAATTTTCAGAAGAATCCCCTACAACAATAGTGATTTTCATCACTAGAAGCCATTGTAAATACCATTTTCTATTTTTGTAACTTATTTTGTTCAAGCCAAGGAGTCCTTGAGCTTGAGGAGTATTAGAAGTATCATCCTACCAATTTTCATAATTTTTAGACTTCGTTTGAGCCCTAAAATAAGCCCTAGAACATAATTTTTAACTAGGCGGGACATTAGGTCTGGACAGGGCCAAAACTAGTCAAAAAACTATAAAAAGAGCTAGAGAGCTCATTTTTGAGGTTAGCTTGGGAGAGAATAGAGCTTTTGTAAGAGAACTCATTTGCAATCGAGGCATTCCATTGTTCCTCTCTTTGATCTTACCTTGTGTGTGCGTGTGTGTGTATGTGTGTGCATGTTTGTGTGCTTTCACTCATGCACTTGTGCTTTCACTTGGTCGGGGTCTTCATACCGGTCCCCACATCTCCACGGATTGAAAAGTAAAGGAGGTGGTGCTTATGCTTGAGCTACACCAAATTTTGGTGCCGTTGTCGGGGAGAGAGCTTCGAGGACTAGCGTTGTGATGGTAAGATCGTAGATTTGCGACGTTGGAAAGTAAAGAAAACTATCATTTTTGTTCATTTTCTGATTTTTCTTCTTCATCTTCATCATCATCATCCTCTCCACCTTCTTCCATCTTCTTCTTCATATAAACTTCTTGTTCTTTAGTGCATTTTCACCATTTTCATACCATCTTTCATGCATTTTTGTGCGAGGAGGAGCTAGCAAGTGCAAGAGAGAGCAAGCGCTGTGTGTTTTCATTATTTTCTGCACATGCGGAGCTCGCTATTGCTCGACGCTCAGACATTTGAATTTCCCACCAAAAAACACGATTCTATAAAAAATTCAAATTTATTTGAAAAAATCACAATTTTCTATTTCCTGCCTAAAACCCTCTAAAGGAAACACGATTTTGAGGTCATTCTCAGAATCGCGATTCTGTGGTTGTGCTCAAAATCCCGATTCTCACAAATCACGATTTTCAGCCAAAAAACACGATTTTGACAAAACACGATTCTATGGTTGTGCTCAAAATCGCGATTGTCTAAATTTTTGAAAACCACGATTCTTTGAGACAAAACGCGATTTTCAAAAACACGATTCTCTGTTGGCAATCGCGATTTTCAGTAACACGATTTTCATCCAAGGTACAAAATCGCAATTCTCTAGAGCACGATTCTCTTACACACGATTCTATGAAAACACGATTCTCTCCTGACAATTGCGATTCTCAAAAAACTCGATTCTCTGATTTCACAGCATCGCGATTCTCTGATTTCACAGCATCACGATTCTCTGATTTCACAACATCGCGATTCTCTTGATATTCATAAAATCGCAATTCTCTTGGTTTCACAGCATCGCGATTCTCTAATTTCATAGCATCATGATTCTCTTGATATTCATAAAATCGCGATTCTCTTGGTTTCACAGCATTGCGATTCTCTTGATTTCACAACATCGTGATTCTCTGATTTCATAGCATCGGGATTCTCTTGATATTCATAAAATCGTGATTCTCTTGGTTTCACACCATCGCGATTCTCTTGATTTCACAGCATCACGATTCTCTGATTTCATAGCATCGCGATTCTCTTGATATTCATAAAATCGCGATTCTTTTGGTTTCAAAGCATCGCGATTCTCTTGATGTTCATACAATCGTGATTCTCTTGATTTCACAAAATCACGATTTTTTCCAAAAGATCTTGTTTCCCTGTTTTGACCCCCAGGAGTCTGATTTGACATAATTTTTTCATCCAAAGTCCATTTTTTGAGCTCTATAGCTCGTTGGAAAGCTCGTTTCAAATCCTACACGGCCCATCTCAATCTCTAGTCAGTGTGATGAGACTCTCATCAGGCGAGTCACTACCCTCGCGGTATGAGGCATGTAAGTATCCATGTAGCATGGTCCTTGGATGAAACCATTCTGTAGTATGTCTAAGAACTAGTCTCGATGTTGCGATAGTCTTGATCCCATGTGTGTTGTGTGCCATGGTTGACTAATGTAGAGATTCCAAAGATCCTGTGTCAGCGCAACATTCCTCCCACGATGCGAGAGATGGATGTGAGGTGAGTCTTGGTCATACTGAAAAGGCGACAATTTTTCCATATCAAGTCCATGACTATCAAAACCAGACTCTAGCCTAAGTGTACCAAGATCTCTCATATCCTAACTCTGATATGTGTATAAATGCCTCAAAATCTCTGTGTGTGAGTCTTTTTGTAGGGAGCTCCCTCATCCTCTCAATAAAGCAGCTAATTTGGAGTAATGCATCTACTACCACGGGTGGTGCAACTAACTCTGCCCTGATGATATCATGTGGCAATCACTCTTTCTCAGAAAATAGCTACAAGATCATACATATTTGTGTCCTCTCAATTGCACTTTGCTGGGTGACCTCTGTGTGCGAGAGAGATAGATGGAGAGAGAGAGAGAGAGAGAGAGAGAGAGAGGGAGGGAGAGAGAGGGAGGGAGGGGGGGAGGGGGAGAGGGGGAGGGGGAGGGGGAGGGGGAGGGGAGGGGAGGGAGGGAGGGGGGGAGAGAGAGAGAGAGAGAGAGAGAGAGAGAGAGAGAGAGAGAGAGAGAGAGAGAGAGAGAGAGAGAGAGAGAGAGAGAGAGAGAGAGAGAAGGAGCAAGAAGGCTGATGTCATGGTGCATGTCGAAAGGAACGCACAAAGAATGGGGAGACAGAGAGAGAGAAAGAAAGTCATCTTAACATCTTCTGGAGGCCAAACTTGGCCGATGAGACAAAAACCATGTACAAGTGTAGTAACCCCGTGTAGAAGATGAAATCAAATAAAAAGTATATCATTACACAAAGTAATATAGGGCTACAAAAGGCTGGGGAGACGTGGCTCTGACTCTGCGGATAGTGGCCACCTAATGAAGTCTCACTGATGATTTGATGAGAAGATGCTTGTGAGCATTATCCATGAAGAGGAAGAAGTGGAGTACATGAAGATGATGATGATAACTTAGAAGAACACATTTTCTTTGATTGACATATATGATAGAACAAATCATTGAAGAAGACCAGATTGATTTAATCCCTTGATGTTTTGATAGGTTATACTCCAGGAATATAATCAAATGTATAGAATGAACATGATGAATTATTAATACTGACTAGATCATATGATAAATATTTATGATTTGTTTTTATGAGATGAAACATGTTCGTTTTGAAAAAGAGTGATTTGAGTTGTTCATGTAAGTGCTCTAACCGCTCCATCTTGCAGCTTGATGATCAAATTTGTTTAAGTTGCTTCTTACATCAATTTTGCTTTACAACCAGTGAACCATCGAGTTTTTTATCTAAAGTGTCGCGCATTTTTGCTCACGTGAGCTGCCAATAAGCACCTTGTGTGTGTCGTATAACCGACGGTTGACCTCACCCACCAATCAATCCCTTTCACGCCTACATTTGGTGAACCCGATAGCTTGGTGATCTCAGGTGATGTATGTTTGATTTTTGGTTTATGAATGAGTATTTTCTTTGTTTTGTAGGTGGTGGCTTGAGCATCAGTTTGTGCAACTTCCTGGACGTTGAGGCTAGTTGTATGACCTGAGCGCCTCCACGGAAGAATACAAGATTGAACCTCATCGTTTCACCTTTTTCTTCAAACGAAGCTCACACTTTGGCACATTCACTCACATAGCTTTCTTTGTATTAGGAATAGTTCTGACAAAGTTTGTATATATAGTTTTGCTCACCTACATACACGTTTAGCCTCTTCTTCAAGCCAAAACAAGGTAACAATTATTTTAAATTCTATCAATTTGCACATTTGAACTTCAAACACACAAAAAATTTTGAGCTTTTTACTTGCATTTTTAAAAAAGTAAAAAGGTTTTATGCTTTATACTTCCATTTCATTGAATTTCATGCGTTTTTATATTGCATTTCATTTAATTTCTTGCATTTCTATATTGTATTTCTAAGCATAAAAAGAATTTTAAGTTTTATACCACATATTTGCATTTAGCATTATCACATATCCACTTTTTATATTCTTTATCTGCATTCCAATAGGAATTGACCACTAGTTACACTAGTACAAAATATAAGTGAGTGATGAATAAAAAGGGACAAATGAAAGTGGGAGATATAATTTACAATAAGAACATTGAAAAGAAGGGATCTAAAGAAGTTTAATCTTTCTTTGATGAGAAACAAAAATTTACATGCATTAACATCAATGAATATTTTTTACTTTTGAAGATCAAGCTCAACATCATGATCTAGCTGAAGCTATGATGAGTACATATTTCGAAAGAATTATAAAAGAATCCATTGTTAAGAAAATTCAAAATCATAAAGACATGAGTTGGAATGAGTTTAAGGCTGATTTAAACAAAGAATCTTGGGAGGTCTCTAGTCATGATAACCAAAAGAATTTCATTGACTATAACCCATAAGATAAGAACTCTAATCTGAATGAATTGAGTGGAGAAATTTAGAAAGTATGAAGAAAGATTTAAAGAAATAAAGACAAGAGTGAATAAATCTATTGAAGAAAAATTTGGGATTATTGTAACCTTAATGCAAACCACGAAAGCAATGTTTGAAACTATGCAAGAAATGAGCAATAATTATAAGAACTTAAAAGTGATATTGGATTCTAAAACTTTAGAATTGAAAAATAAATTTGAATTTTTGACAATTCAAATTAAAGCATTACAAGCACTGAAACTTAAACCGGAACATGATGTAAGAGTCCAAAGTTTGTCTGCATATTCATCTGATCAGAAGCCTTCATGTGATCTTAGAAATCCCATCCCTAGAATGATACCTTTAAAATCCAATAGGGTTCAGAAACGCATTATTCGATGTTTTTGGTATGATCAGATCGGTCATACCTATGAAAATTATATTGCATATCAATGTGCATGTAGCGACAAAATAGTATGTGAAGTTGAGAGGCGAATATGTATGTGTCACACTCATATTCCATTATATTTAAACTTAGGTGGAGGAGGAATGAGAGAACATTTTGAGCAAACAAATGCAAAATCAAGAACGTTGCAAAAATATAATAACCAATGGAAGCCAAAGAAATATAAAGATGAAAAAACTATTAACCAAGAAACTAAGATGTCAAAGAATAATCAAGAGAAACTAGTTGATGTAAGGATAGTGAACCAAAAACTTGAGAAAAACAAAAACTTGAGCAAAGTGTACAAGAAAATTAGAAACAAATGATCAATCAATACAAGTGATGAAGAAACATGATGACTATTATATCACATGTGATTTCAATTTTTTAGAAAATGATAAATTATTTGATCAAGATGAAGTGAATAAGTTGAAAGCTAAATTGGGTTATGAGATTAAGAGTGAAGAAACTAGTCAGAGTAAACCTAAGAAAATCAAAGAATTTGATGACAAAAAGATTACAAGCAATCAACAAAAACATAAAGAAGAAAAAACAAATAATTGAAAACATTATTGAACAAATCAAACAAAATATAAAAAAGTCAATAACAACTTTGAAACCTTTTAAGAGAAAACAAGACTTACCTATTGTTGAAGCTGAAGGTCAAGGAAAAAGCACATGAGCACATCAAAGAGGTGCACACACAAGTAGAAGGAGCAAGTAGGGAGCTCCAAGAAGTGTATGTCAAATTTTCAAAAGAATCCCCTACAACAATAGTGATTTTCATCACTAAAAACCATTGTAAATACCATTTTATATTTTTGTAACTCCATTTTGTTCAAGCCAAGGAGTCCTTGAGGTTGAGTAGTATTAGAAGTATCATCCTACAAATTTTCATAATTTTTAGACTTCGTTTGAGCCCTAAAATAAGCCTTGGAACCTAATTTTTAACTAGGCCGGACATTAGGTCTGGACAGGGCCAAAACTAGTCAAAAAACT
This sequence comes from Ceratopteris richardii, assembly GCA_020310875.1. Taxonomy (NCBI): domain Eukaryota; kingdom Viridiplantae; phylum Streptophyta; class Polypodiopsida; order Polypodiales; family Pteridaceae; genus Ceratopteris; species Ceratopteris richardii. The sequence continues at coordinate 82,076 of CM035432.1, forward strand.
ATAAAAAGAGCTAGAGAGCTCATTTTTGAGGTTAGCTAGGGAGAGAATAGAGCTTTTGTAAGAGAACTCATTTGCAATCGAGGCTTTCCATTGTTCCTCTCTTTGATCTTACCTTGTGCACGTGTGTGTATGTGTGTGCGTGTTTGTGTTCTTTCACTCACGCACTTGTGCTTTCACTTGCACGTGGTCTTCATACCGGTCCTCACATCTCCACGGATTGACAAGTAAAGGAGGTGGTGCTTATGCTTGAGATACACCAAATTTTGGCACCGTTGTCGGGGAGAGAGCTTTGAGGACGAGCGTTGTGATGGTAAGATCGTAGATTTGCGATGTTGTAAGGTAAGAAAAACTGTCATTTTTGTTCATTTTCTGATTTTTCTTCTTCATCTTCATCATCATCATCATCTCCACCTTCTTCCATCTTCTTCTTCATAGAAATTTCTTCTTTTTTAGTGCATTTTCACCATTTTCATACCATCTTTCATGCATTTTTGCACGAGGAGGAGCTAGCAAGTGCAAGAGAGAGCAAGCGCTGTGTTTTTTCATGATTTTCTGCACATACGGAGCTTGCCATTGCTCGGCGCTCAGACATTTGAATTTCCCGCTAAAAAACACCATTGTGTGAAAAATTCAAATTTATTTGAAAAAATCACGATTTTCTATTTCCCGCCTAAAACCCTCTAAAGGAAACACGATTTTGAGGTCATTCTCAGAATCACAATTCTGTGGTTGTGCTCAAAATCGTGATTCTCACAAATCACGATTTTCAGCCAAAAAACACCATTTTGAGAAAACACGATTCTGTGGTTGTGCTCAAAATCGCGATTCTCTAAATTTTTGAAAACCACGATTCTCTGAGACAAAACACGATTTTCAAAAACACAATTCTCTGTTGGCAATCACGATTTTCAGAAACACGACTTTCATCCGAGGTACAAAATCGCAATTCTCTAGAACACGATTTTGTGAAAACACGATTCTCTCTTGACAATCGCGATTCTCAAAAAACTCGATTCTCTGATTTCACAGCATCCCGATTCTCTGATTTCACAGCATCGCGATTCTCTGATTTCACAACATCGCGATTCTCTTGATATTCATAAAATCACGATTCTCTTGGTTTCACAGCATCACGATTCTCTGATTTCATAGCATCACGATTCTCTTGATATTCATAAAATCGTGATTCTCTTGGTTTCACAGCATCGCGATTGTCTTGATTTCACAGCATTGTGATTCTCTGATTTCATAGCATCACGATTCTCTTGATATTCATAAAATCGCGATTCTCTTGGTTTCATAGCATCGCGATTCTATTGATTTCACACCATCGCGATTCTCTGATTTCATAGCATCGCGATTCTCTTGATATTCATAAAATCACGATTCTCTCGGTTTCATAGCATCACGATTCTCTTGATGTTCATACAATCGTGATTCTCTTGATTTCACAAAATCGTGATTTTTTCCAAAAGATCTTGTTTCCATGTTTTGACCCCCAGGAGCCTGATTTGACATAACTTTTTCATCCAAAGTCCACTTTTTGAGCTCTATAGCTCTGTTAGAGGCACGTTCCCATATATGTAATTGATTAAGGTTCATTTGGAACGTGAGTTAGAGAATGAGTGGAAAGAGCCTTTAAAGGCCACAAACTTGTATATATATGGCTTGCTTCTAATAGAAAGAATCCTCTCTCACTTTTGCGTTGCCAAATATGGCCTTTGACGTATTTCTTGTTGTATGGCTAGTTAGTTTCTTGCTTTCTTGTTATTCTTGAATGCTGTGCAAATTAGGAAGGCATGTTAGTTTTCTTTGGTCATGTTCGTATCTATGGGGACGTAGTTTCTCTTTCGCGTTCGATCTGTGCAGGCATGGAGGACAACGTGAGCAGACGCGCAATACTCTATTCTCTGTACATGGTGGAGTAATCTTGTTAGGGCAACATTGTATGTGTGCTGAACAGTCTCCTTGATGTTCTTGAGCGAACAGCTATGGCGACGTCGTTTCTTCTCCTTTTCTCTCTCCCTCTTCTCTCTCTGTTGCAGGAGCGCAAGGCCCTGTAACATTGGCCAGTGTTAGAGGCACGTTCCCATTTATGTAATTGATTAAGGTTCATTTGGAGGGTGAGTTAGAGAATGAGTGGAAAGAGCCTTTAAAGGCCACAAACTTGTATATATATGGCTTGCTTCTAATAGAAAAAATCCTCTCTCACTTTTGCGTTGCCAAATATGGCCTTTGACGTATTTCTTGTTGTATGGCTAGTTAGTTTCTTGCTTTCTTGTTTTTCTTGAATGCTGTGCAAATTAGGAAGGCATGTTAGTTTTCTTTGGTCATGTTCGTATCTATGGGGACGTAGTTTCTCTTTCGCGTTCGATCTATGCAGGCATGGAGGACAACGTGAGCAGACGCGCAATACTCTATTCTCTGTACATGGCGGAGTAATCTTGTTAGGGCAACATTGTATGTGTGCTAAACAGTCTCCTTGATGTTCTTGAGCGAACAGCTATGGCGACGTCGTTTCTTCTCCTTTTCTCTCTCCCTCTTCTCTCTCTATTGCAGGAGCGCAAGGCCCTATAACATTGGCGATCCTCCGCGGCGTTCCCAGAATCTCTGGTTGTTAATGCTCGTGGAGGACAGACCAAGAAAACAGACTTGAGAAGGATGGTTCTTATTTGTTGTTCTACGTGACATGTATGACGTTCAAGTCCGAGGGAGGGCGGCAAAGGATGGTTCTTATTTGTTGTTCTACGTGACATGTATGACGTTCAAGTCCGAGGGAGGGCGGCAAGGAAGGGGCACTGGAGCGGTAGAGTTACGCGACAGGTCGCTAGAACTTTTACTCCTTATCAGATCCTCATTCCTACTCCTGTAAATATGCCCATAGTCGAGTGGAGGTGAAGACAGCAGTGCAGGTGACAAACTCGTTTTAACTTCGCCGCCTTGTGCTCACTGCCGAGGAAGCCGTCCCTAGTTCTTCCTATGTGCTGATCTCCGAGGCAGGCTTATTCGAGTGCATTTCGTGTGGCGGAGATATGGGCAACCCAGGCGAAAAGGACAGCTTGGCAAGTACAAACCTTCGCCTACTGGTTTCTCTTCTGTGCATCACCTCATTCATACTTGTCCTTAAGAGCAAGGAGGTAGCGCAGAGAACAACCGGCTTGGGGACGGTTCATATCTGTAAAGTATTCGGATAGTTTTGGACTGCTATTCTTGGTTGCTGCCGATGCATTAGCTGTTGCTTATTGCATGTTTTCATTTCTGGGTTTGACTGTCGGTTCCTTGGTCAGTGGATCTCCAGGGAAGGTGGGTAGATGGGCCATTTTTGCCATCGATCAGATAACGGTGTACATCCTATTATCTGGGGTTTCTGCTTGCATCTGAGGTGCTTTATTTTGCGGACGAGGGGATGCCTAAAGCTCATATGGTTACTGCATCGATTTGTGCTCGACTTCCTAGCTGTGATATTGATGGCTATATTATCTGTATTGTCCGCAAGGAATCTGTTCCATAATTTCTATAGAAAATCCGTGTATTTGTCAAAGATGCGTCATTCAACGCTCACCTGAACATATCAAAACAAATTGTATCTCCTCTGATTAGCAACTCAAGCCCAAATGATGGGGCATGGGGTCCGGATTCTGGAATGCACTTTAGCATGTTCATATTCTTGTCCTATGCAAGAACGCAACTGCCATCCACCGTAGATGATCAGTTGATCTATCGTCGTCAATTGTTCTTTTTCATTTTCCGAAGAAGACCGCGGCTCATGAGCCATGACTCGTAGGGGCTGTAAAGGGATTCTTTGGATTTGGCTTCCTCTGGCTGGTTGCGGGTGGTTTCGTGAGCCCCCGTCCCCTTTGGCAGTTAATATGCTGTTGAATGAACAACCAGAAATGGAGAAATGGGTGAAGTGCTTTTTCTACAACAGGTTTTGGCACACAAAGCAAATAAAAAGGTTTGCTTGTAGTTATTCTCACATCAGATGTTGGTTTTGGCACACAAAGCAAATAAAAAGGTTTGCTTGTAGTTATTCTCACATCAGATGTTTTATGGCACCAGCAACAAAATGGATTAGGGAGACTGGCAAAGGAATTTCCTTGCACATATTCAGTTCACGCAGTTCACAGACAATCGGGGCTGCATGCCACATTCCAAGATATGCTTTGCAATTTTCGTTGGTGGTAATAGTACATCATGGTTCAACACTGTTGTTTTAATAACGTGTATGAGGAGCTTCCCTAGGAGCAGGGGCAACATTGTTGGATTTCTGAAGGGTTTTGTCGGTCTCAGTGGGGCAATTTTCATGCAGATATTTTTCTCACTTCTAGATAAAAATGCAGTTAAGCTTCTTTTGTTCTTGGCTTTGGGTCCAACCTTTGTTTGCTTCTTTTGTATGGGGTTTGTGCGGCCAGTGCCACCCTCCACTAGTGGTTTTCTTGCTATACTAGATGAGGCAATAAGGCAGTTTTGGGTTATTTATGTCATTTGTGTGGCACCTGCCATCTACCTTTTTCATTGCAGCATTCTTGGATAGATTTCTATTCAATTACTCAGAGAGAGAGAGAGAGAGAGAGAGAGAGAGAGAGAGAGAGAGGGAGGGGGTGGAGGGGGAGAGGGGGAGGGGGAGGGGGAGAGGGGGGGAGAGAGAGAGAGAGAGAGAGAGAGAGAGAGAGAGAGAGAGAGAAGAGGCGGGAGAGAGAGAGAGGGTGGAGGGAGAGGGGGAGAGAGAGGGGTGGAGGGAGAGGGGGGAGGGGGGGTGTCATGCTCGTTTGCTTGCCTCCTTCGCTTTCTATCGAGCCCGTCTTGGTGCTTGGGTGGTCTGCCTTGCAGCACCGAATTGTGCGCAACTATAAGGAAAGTGGTAATCATGCATGCCTCTTGACTAGGAACTGGCTAGGATAACCCCCAACATCTGGACGACGAAGCACCATGGGCATTGTCAGAAGGATTTCATCGCTCCGACTGACATACAAGAAAATTAAAAATTTCTTATAAATTGGTGAATTATGAAACTCTTAAAAATATTATCCATGGATTTTTGACATCTCTCTTGAGTACTTGCAGGCTGAAGAAGATGGAGATGTACATCGAACAAGAACCTCTAATTGGTTTTTTGTTTTTGCGTTGTTTGCATCTACCACTTAATGTTCATTGGCATCTTTTGAATCCTTTAGATTTATGTATTGCAACTATGAAACCAGAATGTATTATACTCCATGTGTGATCCTCTATTCATTTTCTAATGTTAACCCTATGATTGGATCCAAAAGTATATGATTATGTTATTGTGACCTCAAGCCTATGTTGACATTCACCATTAGTGCCTAAAAATATATGCTCCTTTGCCTTTATCATTTGATTTATTCTTTTGAATCATCTTTCTTTGACTATAAGAATAGCTGATGTGACTTTTCTTAACCTTTTTATTTGTACCCTTTGGAGAGCATTTGATGAACTTTTACTTTGGATTATGGTTGTGATGTCATGAAAGCAAATATCGACAACCTTAATGTTAGTTTCATACTCATTTGTGTATGATCAGCTTGACCTAAACTAATTCGGAAGGTATAAGACGTTTGAGCATGATTTGAATGAGAATTCTAAATCGTTAAGTCTTAATAAATTTAAATAATAAATAATAACATTAAAAACAAAGGAATAAAGCAAAAGAAAGAAAAATTATTCATGTGTGTGTATATGTTTTAAGTAAGAGTGTGTAGTAGTAAACTTATGTTGTGTGCCTTCATGTGTGAGTACATGTTTTAAGTAGAGTGTATCTTAGTAAACATATGTTGTGTGACTACGTAAGTTTTAATGAGAGAGTTAAGTGTGACATGTGTGGAGTGCATGCATGTGCAAGAGTGTGTGTGTATGTGCATGTTTGTGTTGTGTGTAAGTTAAGTAATTCTGTATGTACGCGAATGATTAAGTGTATACATATGTATGGTCTTATGTGATTGTTCTAATGTGTTTTTGCAGGTAATTTATGTCTTCCCCCTTCTTACTGCTCCTTCTCTCCCCCCTCCTCTCGGTGACTCCTGATGCTATGCATGATGGATAGATCAAGCACACTGCAAAGCATGAAGAGAGAGAGAGAGAGAGAGAGAGAGAGAGAGAGAGAGAGGAGCAAGAAGGCTGATGTCATGGTGCATGTCGAAAGGAACGCACAAAGAATGGAGAGAGAGAGAGAGAGAGAGAGAGAGAGAGAGAGAGAGAGAAAGAAAGTCATATTAACATCTTCTGGAGGCCAAACTTGGCCGATGAGACAAAAACCATGTACTAGTGTAGTAAACCTGTGTAGAAGATGAAATGAAATAAAAAGTATATTGCTAAACAAAGTAATATAGGGCTAGGAAAGGTTGGGGAGACGTGGCTCTGACTCTGTAGATAGTGGCCACCTAGTGAGTCACTCTGCAGATAGTGGCCACCTAATGAAGTCTCACTCATGATTTGATGAGAAGATGCTTGTGAGCATTATCCATGAAGAGGAAGAAGTGGATTACATGAAGATGATGATGATAACTTAGAAGAACACATTTTCTTTGATTGACATATATGATAGAACAAATCATTGAAGAAGACCAGATTGATTTAATCCCTTGATGTTTTGATATGTTATACTCCATGAATATAATCAAATGTATAGAATGAACATGATGAATTATTAATGCCGACCAGATCATATGATAAATATTTATGATTTGTTTTTATGAGATGAAACATGTTCGGTTTGAAAACGAGTGATTTGAGTTGTTCATGTAAGTGCTCTAACCGCTCCATCTTGGAGCTTGATGATCAAAGTTATTTAAGTTGCTTCTTACATCAATTTTGCTTTACAACCAGTGAACCATCAAGTTTTTTATCTAAAGTATCGCGCATTTTCGCTCACCTGAGTTGCCAATAAGCACCTTGTGTGTGTCGTGTAACCGATGGTTGACCTGACCCACCAATCAATCCCTTTCACACCTACATTTGGTGAACCCGATAGCCTGGTGATCTCATGTGATGTATGTTTGATTTTTGGTTTATGAATGAGTATTTCCTTTGTTTTGTAGGTGGTGGCTTGAGCATCAGTTTGTGCAACTTCCTGGACGTTGAGGCTAGTTGTATGACTTGAGCGCCTCCACGGAAGAATACAAGATTGAACCTCATCGTTTCACCTTTTCCTTCAAACGAAGCTCACACTTTGGCACATTCACTCACATAGCTTTTTTTGTATTAGGAATAATTTTGACAAAGTATGTATATATAGTTTTGCTCACCTACATACACGTTTAGCCTCTTCTTCAAGCCAAAACAAGGTAACAATTATTTTAAATTCTATCAATTCGCACATTTGAACTTCAAACACACAAAAATTTTGGACATTTTTACTTGCATTTTTAAAAAAGTAAAGAGGTTTATGCTTTATACTTCCATTTCATTGAATTTCATGCGTTTTTGTATTGCATTTCATTTAATTTCTTGCATTTCTATATTGTATTTCTAAGCATAAAAAGAATTTTAAGTTTTATACCACATATTTACATTTAGCATTATCACATATCCACTTTTTATATTCTTTGTCTGCATTCCAATAAGAATTGACCACTAGTTACACTAGTACAAAATATAAGTGAGTGATGGGTAAAAAGGGACAAATGAACGTGGGAGATATAATTTACAATAAGAACATTGAAAAGCAGGGATCTAAAGAAGTTTAATCTTTCTTTGATGAGAAACATAAATTTACATGCATTAACATCAATGAATATTTTCATACTTTTGAAGATCAAGCTCAACCTCATGATCTACCTGAAACTATGATGAGTACATATTTCGAAAGAATTATTAAAGAATCCATTGTTAAGAAAATTCAAAATCATAAAGACATGAGTTGGAATGAGTTTAAGGCTGATTTAAACAAAGAATCTTGGGAGGTCTCTAGTCATGATAACCAAAAGAATTTCATTGACTATAACCCATAAGATAAGAACCCTCATCTGAATGCATTGAGTGAAGAGAAATTTAGAAAGTATGAAGAAAGATTTAAAGAAATAGAGACAAGAGTGAATAAATCTATTGAAAAAAAATCTGGGATTATTGTAACCTTAATGCAAACCACAAAAGCAATGTTTGAAACTATGCAAGAAATGGGCAATAATTATAAGAACTTAAAAGTGATATTGGATTCTAAAACTTTAGAATTGAAAAATAAATTTGAATTTTTGACAATTCAAATTAAAGCATTACAGGCTCTGAAACTTAAACTGGAACATGATGTAAGAGTCCAAAGTTTGTCTGCATATTCATCTGATAAGAAGCCTTCATGTGATCTTAGAAATCCCATCCCTAGAATGATACCTTTAAAATCCAATAGGGTTCAAAAACACATTATTTGATGTTTTTGGTATGATCAGATCGGTCATACCTATGAAAATTATATTGCATATGAATATGCATGTAACGAGAAAATACTATGTGAAGTTGAGAGGCGAATGTGTATTATTCACATTCATATTCCGTTATATTTAAACTTAGGTGGAGGAGGAATGAGAGAACATTTTGAGCAAACAAATGCAAAATCAAGAACGTTGCAAAAATATAATAACCAATGGAAGCCAAAGAAATATAAAGATGAAAAAACTATTAACCAAGAAACTAAGATGTCAAAGAATAATCAAGTGAAACTAGTTGATGTAAGGATAGTGAACCAAAAACTTGAGAAAAACAAAAACTTGAGCAAAGTGTACAAGAAAATTAGAAACAAATGAGCAATCAATACAAGTGATGATGAAACATGATGACTATTATGTCACATGTGATTTCAATTTTTTAGAAAATGATAAATTATTTGATCAAGATGAAGTGAATAAGCTGAAAGCTAAATTGGGTTATGAGATTAAGAGTGAAGAAACTAGTCAGAGTAAACCTAAGAAAATCAAAGAATTTGATGAAAAAAAGATTACAAGCAATGAACAGAAACATAAAGAAGAAAAAACAAATAATTGAAAACATTATTGAACAAATCAAACAAAATATAAAAAAGTCAATAACAACTTTGAAACCTTTTAAGAGAAAACAAGACTTACCTATTGTTGAAGCTGAAGGTCAAGGACAAAGCATAGGAGCACATCAAAGAGGTGGACACACAAGTAGAAGGAGCAAGTAGGGAGCTCCAAGAAGTGTATGTCAAATTTTCAGAAGAATCCCCTATAAAAATGGTGATTTTCATCACTAAAAACCATTGTAAATACCATTTTCTATTTTTGTAACTCCATTTTGTTCAAGCCAAGGAGTCCTTGAGCTTGAGGAGTATTAGAAGTATCATCCTACCAATTTTCATAATTCTTAGACTTCGTTTGAGCCCTAAAATAATCCCTGGAACCTAATTTTTAACTAGGCCGGACATTAGGTCTGGATAGGGCCAAAACTAGTCAAAAAACTATAAAAAGAGCAAGAGAGCTCATTTTTGAGGTTAGCTTGGGAGAGAATAGAGCTTTTGTAAGAGAACTCATTTGCAATCGAGGCATTCCATTGTTCCTCTCTTTGATCTTACCTTGTGCGCGTGTGTGTGTATGTGTGTGCATGTTTGTGTGCTTTCACTCACGCACTTGTGCTTTCACTTGTTCGTGGTCTTCATACCGGTCCTGACATCTCCGCGGATTGACAAGTAAAGGAGGTGGTGCTTATGCTTGAGCTACACCAAATTTTGGTGCCGTTGTCGGGGAGAGAGCTTCGAGGACGAGCGTTGTGATGGTAAGATCATAGATTTGCGACGTTGGAAGGTAAAAAAAACTGTCAATTCTTGTTCATTTTTTTATTTTTCTTCTTCATCTTCATCATCATCATCATCTCCACCTTCTTCCATCTTCTTCTTCATAGAAATTTTCTTGTTTTTTAGTGCATTTTCACCATTTTCATACCATCTTTCATGCATTATTGTGCGAGGAGGAGCTAGCAAGTGCAAGAGAGAGCAAGCGCTGTGTTTTTTCCTGATTTTTTGCACATACGGAGCTCGCCATTGCTCGACACTCAAACATTTGAATTTCCTGCCAAAAAACACGATTCTGTGAAAAATTCAAATTTATTTGAAAAAATCATGATTTTCTATTTCCCGCCTAAAACCCTCTAAAGGGAACACGATTTTGAGGTCATTCTCAGAATCGCGATTCTGTGGTTGTGCTCAAAATCGTGATTCTCACAAATCACGATTTTCAGCCAAAAAACACGAGTTTGAGAAAACACGATTCTGTGGTTGTGCTCAAAATCGCGATTCTCTAAATTTTTGAAAACCACGATTCTCTGAGACAAAACGCGCTTTTCAAAAACATGATTCTCTGTTGGGAATCGCGATTTTCAGAAACACGATTTTCATCCAAGGTACAAAATCGCAATTCTCTAAAACACGATTCTCTTACACACGATTCTGTGAAAACACGATTCTCTCCTAACAATCGCGATTCTCAAAAAACTCGATTATCTGATTTCACAGCATCACAATTCTCTGATTTCACAGCATCGCGATTCTCTGATTTCACAACATCGCGATTCTCTTGATATTCATAAAATCGCGATTCTCTTGGTTTCACAGCATCTTGATTCTCTGATTTCATAGCATCGCGATTCTCTTGATATTCATAAAATCGCGATCCTCTTGGTTTCACAGCATCGTGATTCTCTTGATTTCACAGCATCACGATTCTCTGATTTCATAGCATCGTGATTCTCTTGATATTCATACACAGCATCGCAATTCTCTTGATTTCAGAGCATCACGATTCTCTGATTTCATAGCATCGGGATTCTCTTGATATTCATGAAATTGCGATTCTCTTGGTTTCACAGCATTGCAATTCTCTTGATGTTCTTACAATCGTGATTCTCTTGATTTCACAAAATCGCAATTTTTTCCAAAAGATCCTGTTTCCCTGTTTTGACCCCCAAGAGCCTGATTTGACATAACTTTTTCATCCAAAGTCCATTTTTTGAGCTCTATAGCTCGTTGGAAAGCTTGTTTCGAATCTTACACGGCCCATCTCAATCTCTAGTCAGTGTGATGAGACTCTCATCAGGCCAGTCACTACCCTCGCGGTATGAGGCATGTAAGTATCCATGTAGCATGGTCCTTGGATGAAACCATTCTGTAGTATGTCTAAGAACTAGTCTCGATATTGCGATAGTCTCGATCCCATGTGTGCTCTGTGCCATGCTTGACTAATATAAAGATTCCAAAGATCCTGTGTCAGCACAACATTCCTCCCACGATGCGAGAGATGGATGTGAGGTGAGTCTCAGTCATACTGAAAAGGCGACAATTTTTCCATATCAAGTCCATGACTATCAAAACCAGACTCTAGCCTGAGTGTACCAAGATCTCTCATATCATGACTCTGATATGTGTATAAATGCCTCAAAATCTCTGTGTGCGAGTCTTTTTGTAGGGAGCTCCCTCATCCTCTGAATAAAGGAGATAATTTGGAGTAATGCATCTACTACCATGGGTGGTGCAACTAACTCTCCCCTGATGATATCATGTGGCACTCACTCTTACTAAAAAAATAGCTACAAGATCATACGTATTTGTGTCCTCTCAATTGTAGTTTGCTGGGTGACCTCTGTGTGCGAGAGAGAGAGAGAGAGAGAGGGAGAGAGAGAGAGAGAGAGAGAGAGAGAGAGAGAGAGAGAGAGAGAGAGAGAGAGAGAGAGAGAGAGAGAGAGAGAGAGAGAGAGGGAGAGAGAGAGAGAGAGGGAGGGAGGGAGGGAGGGAGGGAGAGAGAGAGAGAGAGAGGGAGGGAGGGAGGGAGGGAGGGAGGGAGGAGGGGAGGGGGGGGGAGGGAGAGAGAGAGAGAGAGAGAGAGAGAGAGAGAGAGAGAGAGAGAGAGAGAGAGAGAGAGAGAGAGAGAGAGAGAGAGAGAGAGAGAGAGAGAGAGAGAGAGAGAGAGAGAGAGAGAGAGAGAGAGAGAGAGAGAGAGAGAGAGAGAGAGAGAGAGAGAGAGAGAGAGAGAGAGATGGAGGGAGGGAGGGAGGGAGGCAGGAGGGGAGGGGGAGGGAGGGAGGGAGTGAGGCCGGGGGGGGGGGGGGAAGGGAGGGAGGGAGGGAGGGAGGGAGGGAGGGAGGGAGGGAGAGAGAGAGAGAGAGAGAGAGAGAGAGAGAGAGAGAGAGAGAGAGAGAGAGAGAGAGAGAGAGAGAGAGAGAGAGAGAGAGAGAGAGAGAGAGAGAGAGAGGGAGGGAGGGAGGGAGGGAGGGAGGGAGGGAGGGAGGGAGGGAGGGAGGGAGAGAGAGAGAGAGAGAGAGAGCCGAGGGAGAGAGAGAGAGAGGGGTGGAGGGAGAGGGAGAGAGAGAGGGTTGGAGGGAGAGGGGGGAGGGGGGTTGTCATGCTCGTTAGCTTGCCTCCTTCGCTTTCTATCGAGCCCGTCTTGGTGCTTGGGTGGTCTGCCTTGCTGCACCGAATTGTGCGCAACTATAAGGGGAGTGGTAATCATGCATGCCTCTTCACTAGGGACCAGGTAGGAAAACCCCCAACATCTGTACGACGAAGCACCATGGGCATTGTCAGAAGGATTTCATCACTCCGACTGACATACAAGAGAATTAAAAATTTCTTATAAATTGGTGAATTATGAAACTCTTAAAAATATTATCCATGGATTTTTGACATCTCTCTTGAGTACTTGCAGGCTGAAGAAGATGGAGATGTACATCGAACAAGAACCCCTAATTGATTTTTTGTTTTTGTGTTGTTTGCATCTACCACTTAATGTTCATTGGCATCTTTTGAATCCTTTATATTTATGTATTGCAACTATGAAACCAGAATGTATTATACTCCATGTGTGATCCTCTATTCCTTTTCTAATGTTAACCCTATGATTGGATCCAGAAGTATATGATTATGCTATTATGACCTTAAGCCTATGTTGACATTCACCATTAGTGCCTAAAAGTATATGCTCCTTTGCCTTTATCATTTTATTCATCATTTTGAATCACCTTTCTTTGACTATAAGAATAGCTGATGTGACTTTTCTTAACCTTTTTATTTGTACCCTTTGGGGAGCATTTGATGAACTTTTACTTTGGATTGTGGTTGTGATGTCATGAAAGCAAATATCGACAACCTTAGTGTTAGCTTCATACTCATTTGTGTACGTTTGAGCATGATTTGAATGAGAATTCTAAATCATTAAGTCTTTATAAATTTAAATAATAAATAATAACATTAAAAACAAAGGAATAAAGCAAAAGAAAGAAAAATTATTCATGTGTGAGTACATGTTTTAAGTAAGAGTGTGTAGTAGTAAACTTATGTTGTGTGCCTTCATGTGTGAGTACATGTTTTAAGTAAGAGTGTATCTTACTAAACTTATGTTGTGTGACTACGTAAGTGTGAATGAGAGTGAGTTAAGTGTGACATGTGTGGAGTGCATGCATGTGCAAGAGTGTGTATGTATGTGCATGTTTGTGTTGTGTGTAAGTTAAGTAATTGTGTATGTACACGAATGATTAAGTGTATACATATGTATGGTCTTATGTGATTGTTCTAATGTGTTTTTGCACGTAATTTATCTCTTCCCCCCTTTCACCTTCTTACTGCTCCTCTCCCCCGTCCTCTTGGTGACTCGTGATGCTATGCATGATGGATTGATCAAGCACGCTGCAAAGCATGAAAAGAGAGAGAGAGAGAGAGAGAGAGAGAGAGAGAGAGAGAGAGAGAGAGAGAGAGAGAAAGAGAGAGAGAGAGAAAGTCATATTAACATCTTATGGAGGCCAAACTTCGCGGATGAGACAAAAACCATGTACAAGTGTAGTAACCCTGTGTAGAAGATGAAATGAAATAAAAAGTATATCGCTACACAAAGTAATATAGGGCTAGAAAAGGCTGGGGAGACGTGGCTGTGACTTAGCAGATAGTGGCCACCTAATGAAGTCTCACTGATGATTTGATGAGAAGATGCTTGTGAGCATTATCCATGAAGAGGAAGAAGTGGAGTACATGAAGATGATGATGATAACTTAGAAGAACACATATTCATTGATTGACATATATGATAGAAGAAATCATTGAAGAAGACCAGATTGATTTAATCCCTTGATGTTTTGATATGTTATACTCCATGAATATAATCAAATGTATAGAATGAACATGATGAATTATTAATACCGACTAGATCATATGACAAATATTTATGATTTGTTTTTACGAGATGAAACATGTTCCGTTTGAAAAAGAGTGATTTGAGTTGTTCATGTAAGTGCTTTAACCGCTCCATCTTGCAGCTTGATGATCAAAGATGTTTAAGTTGCTTCTTACATCAATTTTGCTTTACAACTAGTGAACCATCAAGTTTTTGATCTAAAGTATCCCGCATTTTCGCTCAGCTGAGCTGCCAATAAGCACCTTGTGTGTGTCGTGTAACCGACGGTTGACCTGACCCACCAATCAATCCCTTTCACGCCTACATTTGGTGAACCGGATAGCCTGGTGATCTTAGGTGATGTATGTTTGATTTTTGGTTTATGAATGAGTATTTTCTTTGTTTTGTAGGTGGTGGCTTGAGCATCAGTTTGTGAAACTTCCTGGACGTTGAGGCTAGTTGTATGACCTGAGCGCCTCCACGGAAGAATACAAGATTGAACCTCATTGTTTCACCTTTTCCTTCAAACGAAGCTCACACTTTGGCACATTCACTCACATAGCTTTCTTTGTATTAGGAATAATTTTGACAAAGTTTGTATATATAGTTTTGCTCACCTACATACACGTTTAGCCTATTCTTCAAGCAAAAACAAGGAACAATTATTTTAAATTCTATCAATTCGCACATTTGAACTTCAAACACACGAAAATTTTTGAGCTTTTTACTTGCATTTTTAAAAACGTAAAAAGGTTTATGCTTTATACTTCTATTTCATTGAATTTCATGCGTTTTTATATTGCATTTCGTTTAATTTCTTGCATTTCTATATTGTATTTCTAAGCATAAAAAGAATTTTAAGTTTTATACCACATATTTGCATTTAGCATTATCACATATCCAATTTTTTTATTCTTTGTCTGCATTCCAATAGGAATTGACCACTAGTTACACTAGTACAAAATATAAGTAAGTGATGGATAAAAAGGGACAAATGAAAGTGGAAGATATAATTTACAATAAGAACATTGAAAAGAAGGGATCTAAAGAAGTTTAATCTTTCTTTGATGAGAAACAAAAATTTACATGCATTAACATCAATGAATATTTTCATACTTTTGAAGATCAAGCTCAATTTCATGATCTACCTGAAACTATGATGAGTACATAGATCATGAGTATGAAAGAAGGCTGATTTAAACAAAGAATCTTGGGAGGTCTCTAGTCATGATAACCAAAAGAATTTCAATGACTATAACCCATAAGATAAGAACTCTGATCTGAATGAATTGAGTGAAGAGAAATTTAGAAAGTATGAAGAAAGATTTAAAGAAATAGAGACAAGAGTGAATAAATCTATTGAAGAAAAATTTGGGATTATTGTAACCTTAATGCAAACCACAGAAGCAATGTTTGAAACTATGCAAGAAATGGGCAATAATTATAAGAACTTAAAAGTGATATTGGATTCTAAAACTTTAGAATTGAAAAATAAATTTGAATTTTTGACAATTCAAATTAAAGCATTACAAGCACTGAAACTTAAACCGGAACATGATGTAAGAGTCCAAAGTTTGTCTGCATATTCATCTGATCAAAAGCCTTCATGTGATCTTAGAAATCCCATCCCTAGAATGATACCTTTAAAATCCAATAGGGTTCAGAAACGCATTATTCGATGTTTTTGGTATGATCAGATCGGTCATACCTATGAAAATTATATTGCATATGAATATGCATGTAACGAGAAAATAATATGTGAAGTTGAGAGGCGAATATGTATGTGTCACACTCATATTCCGTTATATTTAAACGTAGGTGGAGGAGGAATGAGAGAACATTATGAGCAAACAAATGCAAAATCAAGAACGTTACAAAAATATAATAACCAATGGAAGCCAAATAAATATAAAGATGAAAAACCTATTAACCAAGAAACTAAGATGTCAAAGAATAATCAAGTGAAACTAGTTGATGTAAGGATAGTGAACCAAAAACTTGAGAAAAACAAAAACTTGAGCAAAGTGTACAAGAAAATTAGAAACAAATGAGCAATCAATACAAGTGATGATGAAACATGATGACTATTATGTCACATGTGATTTCAATTTTTTAGAAAATGATAAATTATTTGATCAAGATGAAGTGAATAAGCTGAAAGCTAAATTGGGTTATGAGATTAAGAGTGAAGAAACTAGTCAGAGTAAACCTAAGAAAATCAAAGAATTTGATGAAAAAAAGATTACAAGCAATGAACAGAAACATAAAGAAGAAAAAACAAATAATTGAAAACATTATTGAACAAATCAAACAAAATATAAAAAAGTCAATAACAACTTTGAAACCTTTTAAGAGAAAACAAGACTTACCTATTGTTGAAGCTGAAGGTCAAGGACAAAGCATAGGAGCACATCAAAGAGGTGGACACACAAGTAGAAGGAGCAAGTAGGGAGCTCCAAGAAGTGTATGTCAAATTTTCAGAAGAATCCCCTACAACAATATTGATTTTCATCACTAAAAACAATTATAAATACCATTTTCTACTTTTGTAACTCCATTTTGTTCAAGCCAAGGCGTCCTTGAGCTTGAGGAGTATTAGAAGTATCATCCTACCAATTTTCATAATTCTTAGACTCCGTTTGAGCCCTAAAATAAGCCCTGGAACCTAATTTTTAACTAGGTCAGACATTAGGTCTGGACAGGGCCAAAACTAGTCAAAAAAACTATAAAAAGAGCAAGAGAGCTCATTTTTGAGGTACGCTCTGGAGAGAATAGAGCTTTTGTAAGAGAACTCATTTGCAATCGAGGGATTCCATTGTTCCTCTCTTTGATCTTAACTTGTGTGCGTGTGTGTATGTGTGTGCATGTTTGTGTGCTTTCACTCACGCACTTGTGCTTTCACTTGCTTGTGGTTTTCATACCGGTCCTCACATCTCCGCGGATTGACAAGTAAAGGAGGTGGTGCTTATGCTTGAGCTACACCAAATTTTGGCGCCGTTGTCGGGGAGAGAGCTTCGAGGACGAGCATTGTGATGCTCAGATCGTAGATTTGCGACGTTGGAAGGTAAAAAACAACTGTCATTTTTGTTCATTTTCTGATTTTTCTTCTTCATATTCATCATCATCATCATCTCCACCTTCCTTCATCTTCTTCTTCATAGAAATTTCTTGTTTTTTAGTGCATTTTCACCATTTTCATACCATCTTTCATGCATTATTGTGCGAGGAGGAGCTAGCAAGCGCAAGAGAGAGCAAGGGCTATGTTTTTTCATGATTTTTTGCACATACGGAGCTCCCCATTGCTCAGCGCTCAGACATTTGAATTTCCCGCCAAAAAACACGATTCTCTGAAAAATTCAAATTTATTTGAAAAAATCACAATTTTCTATTTCCCACCTAAAACCCTCTAAAGGAAACATGATTTTGAGGTCATTCTCAGAATCGCGATTATGTGGTTGTGCTCAAAATCATGATTCTCACAAATCACGATTTTCAGCCAAAACACGATTTTGAGAAAACTCGATTCTGTGGTTGTGCTCAAAATTGCGATTCTCTAAATTTTTATAAACCACGATTCTCTGAGACAAAACGCAATTTTCAAAAACACGATTCTCTGTTGGCAATCGTGATTTTCAAAAACACGATTTCCATCCAAGGTACAAAATCGCAATTCTCTAGAACACGATTCTTACACACGATTTTGTGAAAACACGATTCTTTGAAAACACGATTCTCTCCTGACTCTCACGATTCTCAAAAAACTGGATTCTCTGATTTCACAGCATCACGATTCTCTGATTTCACAGCATCACGATTCTCTGATTTCACAACATCGCGATTCTCTTGATATTCATAAAATCGTTATTCTCTTGGTTTCACAGCATCATGATTCTCTGATTTCATAGCATCGCGATTCTCTTGATATTCATAAAATCGCGATTCTCTTGGTCTCACAGCATCGCGATTTTATTGATTTCACTGCATCACGATTCTCTGAGTTCATAGCATCGCGATTCTCTTGATATTCATAAAATCGCGATTCTCTTTGTTTCACAGCATCGCGATTCTCTTGATTTCACAGCATCGCGATTCTCTGATTTCATAGCATCGCGATTCTCTTGATATTCATAAAATCGCGAGTCTCTTGGTTTCACAACATCGCGATTCTCTTGATGTTCATACAATCATGATTCTCTTAATTTCACAAAATCGCGATTTCTTCCAAAAGATCCTGTTTCCCTGTTTTGACCCCTAGGAGCTTGATTTGACATAACGTTTTCATCCAAAGTCCATTTTTTGAGCTCTATAGCTCGTTGCAAAGCTCGTTTCAAATCCTACACGGCCCATCTCAATCTCTAGTCAGTGTGATGAGACTCTAATCAGGCGAGTCACTACCCTCGCGGTATGAGGCATGTAAGTATCCATGTAGCATGGTCCTTGGATGAAACCATGCTGTAGTATGTCTAAGAACTAGTCTCGATACTACGATAGTCTCAATCCCATGTGTGCTGTGTGCCATGCTTGACTAATGTAGAGATTCCAAAGATCCTGTGTCAGCACACCATTCCTCCCACGATGCGAGAGATGGATGTGAGGTGACTCTCCGTCATACTGAAAAGGCGACAATTTTTCCATATCAAGTCCATGACTATCAAAACCAGACTCTAGCCTGAGTGTACCAAGATCTCTCATATCCTGACTTTGATATGTGTATAAATGCCTCAAAATCTCTGTGTGTGAGTCTTTTCGTAGGGAGCTCCCTCATCCCTTGAGAAAAGCAGATAATTTGGAGTAATGCATCTACTACCACGGGTGGTGCAACTAACTCTACCCTAATGATATCATGTGGCACTCACTCTTTCTCAGAAAATAGCTACAAGATCATACATATTTGTGTCCTCTCAATTGCACTTTGCTGGGTGACGTCTGTGTGCGAGAGAGAGAGAAGAGAGAGAGAGAGAGAGAGAGAGAGAGAGAGAGAGAGAGAGAGAGAGAGAGAGAGAGAGAGAGAGAGAGAGAGAGAGAGAGAGAGAGAGAGAGAGAGAGAGAGAGAGAGAGAGAGAGAGAGAGAGAGAGAGAGAGAGAGAGAGAGAGAGAGAGAGAGAGAGAGAGAGAGAGAGAGAGAGAGAGGGAGGGAGGGAGGGAGGGAGGGAGGGAGGGAGGAGGGGGGAGGAGGGAGGGAGGGAGGGAGGGCAGGGGGGGGGGGAGGGAGGGAGGGAGGGAGGGAGGAGGGAGGAGGGAGAGAGAGGAGAGAGAGAGGAGAGAGAGAGAGAGAGAGAGAGAGAGAGAGAGAGAGAGAGAGAGAGAGAGAGAGAGAGAGAGAGAGAGAGAGAGAGAGAGAGAGAGAGAGAGAGAGAGAGAGAGAGAGAGAGAGAGAGAGAGAGAGAGAGAGAGAGAGAGAGAGAGAGAGAGAGAGAGAGAGAGAGAGAGAGAGAGAGAGAGAGAGAGAGAGAGAGAGAGAGAGAGAGAGAGAGAGAGAGAGAGAGAGAGAGAGAGAGAGAGAGAGAGAGAGAGAGAGAGAGAGAGAGAGAGAGAGAGAGAGGGAGGGAGGGGGAGGGGGAGGGAGGGGGGGAGGGGGAGGGGGAGGGGGAGAAGGGAGAGAGAGAGAGAGAGAGAGAGAGAGAGAGAGAGGTGGAGGGAGAGGGGGAGAGAGAGGGCTAGAGGGAGAGGGGGGAGGGGGGGTGTCATGCTCGTTTGCTTGCCTCCTTCGCTTTCTATCGAGCCCATCTTGGTGCTTGGGTGGTCTGACTTGCTGCACCGAATCGTGCGCAACTATAAGGGGAGTGGTAATCATGCATGCCTCTTGACTAGGGACCGGTTAGGAAAACTTCCAACATCTGGACGACGAAGCACCATGGGCATTGTGAGAAGGATTTCATCGCTCCGACTGACATACAAGAAAATTAAAAATTTCTTATAAATTGGTGAATTATGAAACTCTTAAAAATATTATCCATGGATTTCTGACATCTCTCTTGAGTACTTGCAGGCTGAAGAAGATGGAGATGTACATCGAACAAGAACCTCTCATTGATTTTTTGTTTTTGTGTTGTTTGCATCTATCACTTAATGTGCAAAGGCATCTTTTGAATCCTTTAGATTTATGTATTGTAACTATGAAACGAGAATGTATTATACTCCATGTGTGATCCTCTATTCATTTTCTAATTTTAACCCTATGATTGGATCCAAAAGTATATGATTATGCTATTGTGACCTCAAGCCTATGTTGACATTCACCATTAGTTCCTAAAAGTATATGCTCCTTTGCCTTTATCATTTGATTTATCCTTTTGAATCACCTTTCTTTGACTATGAGAATAGCTGATGTGACTTTTCTTAACCTTTTTATTTGTACCCTTTGGAGAGCATTTGATGAACTTTTACTTTGGATTGTGGTTGTGATGTCATGAAAGCAAATATTGACAACCTTAGTGTTAGCTTCATACTCTTAAAAATATTATCCATGGATTTTTGACATCTCTCTTGAGTACTTGCAGGCTGAAGAAGATGGAATGTATTATACTCCATGTGTGATCCTCTATTCATTTTCTAATGTTAACCCTATGATTGGATCCAAAAGTATATGATTATGCTATTGTGACCTCAAGCCTATATTGACATTCACCATTAGTGCCTAAAAGTATATGCTCCTTTGCCTTTATCATTTGATTTATCCTTTTGAATCACCTTTCTTTGACTATAAGAATAGCTGATGTGACTTTTCTTAACCTTTTTATTTGTACCCTTTGGAGAGCATTTGATTAACTTTTACTTTGGATTGTGGTTGTGATGTCATGAAAGCAAATATCGACAACCTTAGTGTTAGCTTCATACTCATTTGTGTATGATCAGCTTGACCTAAACTAATTCGGAAGGTATAAGACGTTTGAGCATGATTTGAATGAGAATTCTAAATCGTTAAGTCTTAATAAATTCAAATAATAAATAATAACATTAGAAACAAAGGAATAAAGGAAAAGAAAGATATATTATTCATGTGTGAGTACATGTTTTAAGTAATATTGTGTAGTAGTAAACTTATGTTGTGTGCCTTCATGTGTGAGTACATGTTTTAAGTAAGAGTGTATCTTAGTAAACTTATGTTGTGTGACTACGTAAGTGTGAATGAGAGTGAGTTAAGTTGACATGTGTGGAGCGCATGCATGTGCAAGAGTGTGTGTGTATGTGCATGTTTGTGTTGTGTGTAATTTAAGTAATTGTGTATGTACGCGAATGATTAAGTGTATACATATGTATGGTCTTATGTGATTGTTCTAATGTGTTTTTGCAGGTAATTTATGTCTTCCCCCCTTTCACCTTCTTACTGCTCCTTCTCTCCCCCCTCCTCTCGGTGACTCCTGATGCTATGCATGATGGATAGATCAAGCACGCTGCAAAGCATGGAGAGAGAGAGAGAGAGAGAGAGAGAGAGAGAGAGAGAGAGAGAGAGAAAGAGAGAGAAAGGGAGCAAGAAGGCTGATGTCATGGTGCATGTCGAAAGGAACGCACAAAAACAATGGGGAGAGAGAGAGAGAGAAAGAAACTCATATTAACATCTTCTGAAGGCCAAACTTGGCCAATGAGACAAAAACCATGTACAAGTGTAGTAACCGTGTGTAGAAGATGAAATGAAATAAAAAGTATATCGCTACACGAAGTAATATAGGGTTAGAAAAGGCTGGGGAGACGTGGCTCTGACTCTGCAAATAGTGGCCACCTAATGAAGTCTCACTGATGATTTGATGAGAAGATGCTTGTGAGCATTATCCATGAAGAGGAAGAAGTGGAGTACATGAAGATGATGATGATAACTTAGAAGAACACATTTTCTTTGATTGACATATATGATAGAACAAATCGATTGAAGAAGACCAGATTGATTTAATCCCTTGATGTTTTGATATGTTATACTCCATGAATATAATCAAATGTATAGAATGAACATGATGAATTATTAATACCGACTAGATCATATGATAAATATTTATGATTTGTTTTTATGAGATGAAACATGTTCGGTTTGAAAAAGAGTGATTTGAGTTGTTCATGTAAGTGCTCTAACCGCTCCATCTTGCAGCTTGATGATCAAAGTTGTTTAAGTTGCTTCTTACATCAATTTTTCTTTACAACCAGTAAACCATCGAGTTTTTGATCTAAAGTGTCCCGCATTTTCGCTCACCTGAGCTGCCAATAAGCACCTTGTGTGTGTCGTGTAACCAACGGTTGACCTGAACCACCAATCAATCCCTTTCATGCCTACATTTGGTGAACCCGATAGCCTGGTGATGTCAGGTGATGTATGTTTGATTTTTGGTTTATGAATGAGTATTTTCTTTGTTTTGTAGGTGGTGGCTTGAGCATCAGTTTGTGCAACTTCTTCGACGTTGAGGCTAGTTGTATGACCTGAGCGCCTCCATGGAAGAATACAAGATTGAATCTCATCGTTTCACCTTTTCCTTCAAACGAAGCTCACACTTTGGCACATTCACTCACATAGCTTTCTTTGTATTAGGAATAATTTTGACAAAGTTTGTATATATAGTTTTGCTCACCTACATACACGTTTAGCCTCTTTTTTTTAAATATAAAGGAAGTTCGGCAATAGCCTACTCTCCCGGACTTGAATTAAATAAAGAAAAGTACAAGAGAAGGGGACTAGTGCCCACGGGACCCCCCAAATCCCACAAAGCAGGGGAAGCTTTTACAGAGCTTAGATGACCTTACAAAGAAGGTTAATTACCCTCTCATCACCCTCATGTGGGGCCCACTTGGGTTTAAGCTTGTTATCGATCAAAAGGAGTACTTGATGATGCCTAAGGGGGGGGATTTTTTACAGTTGACAACCTCTTCTTCAAGCCAAAACAAGGTAACAGTTATTTTAAATTCTATCAATTCGCACATTTGAACTTCAAACACTCGAAAATTTTTGAGCTTTTTACTTGCATTTTTAAAAAAGTAAAAAGGTTTATGCTTTATACTTCCATTTCATTGAATTTCATGCGTTTTTATATTGCATTTCATTTAATTTCTTGCATTACTATATTGTATTTCTAAGCATAAAAAGAATTTTAATTTTTATACCACATATTTGCATTTAGCATTATCACATATCCACTTTTTATATTCTTTCTCTGCATTCCAATAGGAATTGACCACTAGTTGCACTAGTACAAAATATAAGTGAGTGATGGATAAAAAGGGACAAATGAAAGTGGGAGGTATAATTTACAATAAGAACATTGAAAAGAAGGGATCTAAAGAAGTTTAATCTTTCTTTGATGAGAAAAAAAAATTTACATGCATTAACATCAATGAATATTTTCATACTTTTGAAGATCAAGCTCAACTTCATGATCTAGCTGAAACTATGATGAGTACATATTTCGAAAGAATTATAAAAGAATCCATTGTTAAGAAAATTCAAAATCATAAAGACATGAGTTGGAATGAGTTTAAGGCTGATTTAAACAAAGAATCTTGGGAGGTCTCTAGTCATGATAACCAAAAGAATTTCATTGACTATAACCCATAAGCTAAGAACTCTCATCTGAATGAATTGAGTGAAGAGAAATTTAGCAAGTATGAAGAAAGATTTAAAGAAATAGAGACATGAGTGAATAAATCTATTGAACAAAAATTTGGGATTATTGTAACCTTAAGGCAAACCACAAAAGCAATGTTTGAAACTATGCATGAAATGGGCAATAATTATAAGAACTTAAAAGTGATATTGGATTCTAAGACTTTAGAATTGAAAAATAAATTTGAATTTTTGACAATTCAAATTAAAGCATTACAAGCACTGAAACTTAAACCGGAACATGATGTAAGAGTCCAAAGTTTGTCTGCATATTCATCTGATCAGAAACCTTCATGTGATCTTAGAAATCCCATCCCTTGAATGATACTTTTAAAATCCAATAGGGTTCAGAAACGTATTATTTGATGTTTTTGGTATGATCAGATCGGTCATACCTATGAAAATTATATTGCATATGAATATGCATGTAACAAGAAAATAGTATGTGAAGTTGAGAGGCGAATATGTATGTGTCACACTCATATTCCGTTATATTTAAACTTAGGTCGAGGAGGAATGAGAGAGCATTTTGAGCAAACAAATGCAAAATCAAGAACGTTGCAAAAATATAATAACCAATGGAAGCCAAAGAAATATAAATATGAAAAAACTATTAACCAAGAAACTAAGATGTCAAAGAATAATCAAGTGAAACTAGTTGATGTAAGGATAGTGAACCAAAAACTTGAGAAAAACAAAAACTTGAGCAAAGTATACAAAAAAATTAGAAACAAATGATCAATCAATACAAGTGATGAAGAAACATGATGACTACAACAATAGTGATTTTCATCACTAGAAGCCATTGTAAATACCATTTTCTATTTTTGTAACTTATTTTGTTCAAGCCAAGGAGTCCTTGAGCTTGAGGAGTATTATAAGTATCATCCTACCAATTTTCATAATTTTTAGACTTCGTTTGAGCCCTAAAATAAGCCCTAGAACATAATTTTTAACTAGGCGGGACATTAGGTCTGGATAGGGCCAAAACTAGTCAAAAAACTATAAAAAGAGCTAGAGAGCTCATTTTTGAGGTTAGCTTGGGAGAGAATAGAGCTTTTGTAAGAGAACTCATTTGCAATCGAGGCCTTCCATTGTTCCTCTCTTTGATCTTACCTTGTGCGCGCGTGTGTGTGTATGTGTGTGCATGTTTGTGTGCTTTCACTCACGCACTTGTGCTTTCACTTGGTCGGGGTCTTCATACCGGTCCCCACATCTCCGCGGATTGACAAGTAAAGGAGGTGGTGCTTATGCTTGAGCTACACCAAATTTTGGTGCCGTTGTCGGGGAGAGAGCTTCGAGGACTAGCGTTGTGATGGTAAGATCGTAGATTTGCGACGTTGGAAGGTAAAAAAAACTGTCATTTTTGTTCATTTTCTGATTTTTCTTCTTCATCTTCATCATCATCATCCTCTCCACCCTCTTCCATCTTCTTCTTCATATAAACTTCTTGTTTTTTAGTGCATTTTCACCATTTTCATACCATCTTTCATGCATTATTGTGCGAGGAGGAGCTAGCAAGTGCACGAGAGAGCAAGCGCTGTGTTTTTTCATGATTTTCTGCACATGCGGAGCTCGCTATTGCTCGACGCTCAGACATTTGAATTTCCCACCAAAAAACACGATTCTATGAAAAATTCAAATTTATTTGAAAAAATCACAATTTTCTATTTCCCACCTAAAACCCTCTAAAGGAAACACGATTTTGAGGTCATTCTCAGAATCGCGATTCTGTGGTTGTGCTCAAAATCCCGATTCTCACAAATCACGATTTTTAGCCAAAAAACATGATTTTGACAAAACACGATTCTATGGTTGTGCTCAAAATCGCGATTCTCTAAATTTTTGAAAACCACGATTCTTTGAGACAAAACGCGATTTTCAAAAACACGATTCTCTGTTGGCAATCGCAATTTTCAGTAACACGATTTTCATCCAAGGTACAAAATCGCAATTCTCTAGAACACGATTCTCTTACACACGATTTTGTGAAAACACGATTCTCTCCTGACAATTGCGATTCTCAAAAAACTCGATTCTCTGATTTCACAGCATTGCGATTCTCTGATTTCACAGCATCACGATTCTCTGATTTCACAACATCGCGATTCTCTTGATATTCATAAAATCGCAATTCTCTTGGTTTCACAGCATCGCGATTCTCTAATTTCATAGCATCACGATTCTCTTGATATTCATAAAATCGCGATTCTCTTGGTTTCACAGCATCGCGATTCTCTTGATTTCACAGCATCGTGATTCTCTGATTTCATAGCATCGGGATTCTCTTGATATTCATAAAATCGTGATTCTCTTGGTATCACACCATCGCGATTCTCTTGATTTCACAGCATCGCGATTCTCTGATTTCATAGCATCGCGATTCTCTTGATATTCATAAAATCGTGATTCTTTTGGTTTCAAAGCATCGCGATTCTCTTGATGTTCATACAATCGTGATTCTCTTGATTTCACAAAATCACGATTTTTTCCAAAAGATCTTGTTTCCCTGTTTTGACCCCCAGGAGTCTGATTTGACATAATTTTTTCATCCAAAGTCCATTTTTTGAGCTCTATAGCTCGTTGGAAAGCTCGTTTCAAATCCTACACGGCGCATCTCAATCTCTAGTCAGTGTGATGAGACTCTCATCAGGTGAGTCACTACCCTCGCGGTATGAGGCATGTAAGTATCCATGTAGCATGGTCCTTGGATGAAACCATTCTGTAGTATGTCTAAGAACTGGTCTCGATGTTGCGATAGTCTTGATCCCATGTGTGTTGTGTGCCATTCTTGACTAATGTAGAGATTCCAAAGATCCTGTGTCAGCGCAACATTCCTCCCACGATGCGAGAGATGGATGTGAGGTGAGTCTTGGTCATACTGAAAAGGCGACAATTTTTCCATATCCAGTCCATGACTATCAAAACCAGACTCTAGCCTGAGTGTACCAAGATCTCTCATATCCTAACTCTGATATGTGTATAAATGCCTCAAAATCTCTGTGTGTGAGTCTTTTTGTAGGGAGCTCCCTCATCCTCTCAATAAAGCAGCTAATTTGGAGTAATGCATCTACTACCACGGGTCGTGCAACTAACTCTGCCCTGAATATATCATGTGGCAATCACTCGCTACACTCCTAAAAGAGTTACAGGAATCCCTGGAGTCAGAAGGAGGCAACACTCCTAGAAGAGTTACAAGAATCTTCCAAAAAGAAAACTGGTTTGGATGTTATCATCCATACAAAGTCTCGAAATGATGACGAAGAGGAATTAATGCAGTCTATTCCAAGGCAAATTGCAAGAGGGAAAAATCCTTCATCTTTCACGGTTAGATGGCTCTCAAAGGAAGCACTAGAAGGGGCACTAATGGAGGGATGGTCGGAGTTGTTGAGTGATTCAGCGTTCAATTTGGTGGATGTGTCCACTAGTTTGTCTAAAGTTTTTACTGTGAAGGATGAAACTACAAGATCATACATATTTGTGTCCTCTCAATTGCACTTTGCTGGGTGACCTCTGTGTGCGAGAGAGATAGATGGAGAGAGAGAGAGAGAGGGAGGGAGAGAGAGGGAGGGAGGGGGGGGAGGGGGAGAGGGGGAGGGGGAGGGGGAGGTGAGGGCGAGGGAGGGAGGGGGGGGGGGAGAGAGAGAGAGAGAGAGAGAGAGAGAGAGAGAGAGAGAGAGAGAGAGAGAGAGAGAGAGAGAGAGAGAGAGAGAGAGAGAGAGAGAGAGAGAGAGAGAGAGAGAGAGAGAGAGAGAGAGAGAGAGAGAGAGAGAGAGAGAGAGAGAGAGAGAGAGAGAGAGAGAGAGAGGAGGGAGAGAGAGAGGGGTGGAGGGAGAGGGGGAGAGAGAGGGGTGGAGGGAGAGGGGGAGAGAGAGGGGTGGAGGGAGAGGGGAGAGGGGGGGTGTCATGCTCGTTTGCTTGCCTCCTTCGCTTTCTATCGAGCCTGTCTTGGTGCTTGGGTGGTCTGCCTTGCTGCACCGAATTGTGTGCAACTATAAAGGGAGTGGTAATCATGCATGCCTCTTGACTAGGGACCGGCTAGGAAAACCCCCAACATCTGGACGACGAAGCACCATGGGCATTGTCAGAAGGATTTCATCGCTCCGACTGACATACAAGAAAATTAAAAATTTCTTATAAATTGGTGAATTATGAAACTCTTAAAAATATTATCCATGGATTTTTGACATCTCTCTTCAATACTTGCAGGCTGAAGAAGATGGAGATGTACATCGAACAAGAACCTCTAATTGATTTTTTGTTTTTGTGTTGTTTGCATCTACCACTTAATGTTCATTGGTATCTTTTGAATCCTTTAGATTTATGTATTGCAACTATGAAACCAGAATGTATTATACTCCATGTGTGATCCTCTATTCATTTTCTAATGTTAACCCTATGATTGGATCCAAAAGTATATGATTATGCTATTGTGACCTCAAACCTATGTTGACATTCACCATTAGTGCCTAAAAGTATATGCTCCTTTGCCTTTATCATTTGATTTATCCTTTTGAATCACCTTTCTTTGACTATAAGAATAACTGATGTGAGTTTTCTTAACCATTTTATTTGTACCCTTTGGAGAGCATTTGATGAACTTTTACTTTGGATTGTGGTTGTGATGTCATGAAAGCAAATATCGACAACCTTAGTGTTAGCTTCATACTCATTTGTGTATGATCAGCTTGACCTAAACTAATTCGGAAGGTATAAGACGTTTGAGCATGATTTGAATGAGAATTCTAAATCGTTAAGTCTTAATAAATTTAAATAATAAATAATAACATTAAAAACAAAGGAATAAAGCAAAAGAAAGAAAACTTATTCATGTGTGAGTACATGTTTTAAGTAAGAGTGTGTAGTAGTAAACTTATGTTGTGTGCCTTCATGTGTGAGTACATGTTTTAAGTAAGAGTGTATCTTAGTAAACTTATGTTGTGTGACTACGTAAGTGTGAATGAGAGTGAGTTCAGTGTGACATGTGTGGAGTGCATGCATGTGCAAGAGTGTGTGTGTATGTGCATGTTTGTGTTGTGTGTAAGTTAAGTAATTGTGTATGTACGCGAATGATTAAGTGTATACATATGTATGGTCTTATGTGATTGTTCTAATGTGTTTTTGCAGGTAATTTATGTCTTCCCCCGTTTCACCTTCTTACTGCTCCTTCTCTCCCCCCTCCTCTCGTTGACTCCTGATGCTATGCATGATGGATAGATCAAGCACGCTGCAAAGCATGAAGAGAGAGAGAGAGAGAGAGAGAGAGAGAGAGAGAGAGAGAAGGCTGATGTCATGGTGCATGTCGAAAGGAACGCACAAAGAATGGGGAGAGAGAGAGAGAGAGAGAAAGAAAGTCATATTAACATCTTCTGGAGGCCAAACTTGGCCGATGAGACAAAAACCATGTACAAGTGTAGTAACCCTGTGTAGAAGATGAAATGAAATAAAAAGTATATCATTACACAAAGTAATATAAGGCTACAAAAGGCTGGGGAGACGTGGCTCTGACTCTGTAGATAGTGGCCACCTAATGAAGTCTCACTGATGATTTGATGAGAAGATGCTTGTGAGCATTATCCATGAAGAGGAAGAAGTGGAGTACATGAAGATGATGATGATAACTTAGAAGAACACATTTTCTTTGATTGACATATATGATAGAACAAATCATTGAAGAAGACCAGATTGATTTAATCCCTTGATGTTTTGATATGTTATACTCCATGAATATAATCAAATATATAGAATGAACATGATGAATTATTAATACCGACTAGATCATATGATAAATATTTATGATTTGTTTTTATGAGATGAAACATGTTGGTTTTGAAAAAGAGTGATTTGAGTTGTTCATGTAAGTGCTCTAACCGCTCCATCTTGCAGCTTGATGATCAAATTTGTTTAAGTTGCTTCTTACATCAATTTTGCTTTACAACCAGTGAACCATCGAGTTTTTTATCTAAAGTGTCGCGCATTTTCGCTCACGTGAGCTGCCAATAAGCACCTTGTGTGTGTCGTGTAACCGACGGTTGACCTGACCCACCAATCAATCCCTTTCACGCCTACATTTGGTGAACCCGATAGCTTGGTGATCTCAGGTGATGTATGTTTGATTTTTGGTTTATGAATGAGTATTTTCTTTGTTTTGTAGGTGGTGGCTTGAGCATCAGTTTGTGCAACTTCCTGGACGTTGAGGCTAGATGTATGACCTGAGCGCCTCCACGGAGGAATACAAGATTGAACCTCATCGTTTCACCTTTTCCTTCAAACGAAGCTCACACTTTGGCACATTCACTCACATAGCTTTCTTTGTATTAGGAATAGTTCTGACAAAGTTTGTATATATAGTTTTGCTCACCTACATACACGTTTAGCCTCTTCTTCAAGCCAAAACAAGGTAACAATTATTTTAAATTCTATCAATTTGCACATTTGAACTTCAAACACACAAAAAATTTTGAGCTTTTTACTTGCATTTTTAAAAAAGTAAAAAGGTTTTATGCTTTATACTTCCATTTCATTGGATTTCATGCGTTTTTATATTGCATTTCATTTAATTTCTTGCATTTCTATATTGTATTTCTAAGCATAAAAAGAATTTTAAGTTTTATACCACATATTTGCATTTAGCATTATCACATATCCACTTTTTATATTCTTTGTCTGCATTCCAATAGGAATTGACCACTAGTAACACTAGTACAAAATATAAGTGAGTGATGAATAAAAAGGTACAAATGAAAGTGGGAGATATAATTTACAATGAGAACATTGAAAAGAAGGGATCTAAAGAATTTTAATCTTTCTTTGATGAGAAACAAAAATTTACATGCATTAACATCAATGAATATTTTTTACTTTTGAAGATCAAGCTCAACATCATGATCTAGCTGAAGCTATGATGAGTACATATTTCGAAAGAATTATAAAAGAATCCATTGTTAAGAAAATTCAAAATCATAAAGACATGAGTTGGAATGAGTTTAAGGCTGATTTAAACAAAGAATCTT
Organism: Ceratopteris richardii; assembly: GCA_020310875.1. Lineage (NCBI taxonomy): Eukaryota > Viridiplantae > Streptophyta > Polypodiopsida > Polypodiales > Pteridaceae > Ceratopteris > Ceratopteris richardii. Next base: position 112,789 of record CM035432.1, read on the forward strand.
GGGAGGTCTCTAGTCATGATAACCAAAAGAATTTCATTGACTATAACCCATAAGATAAGAACTCTAATCTGAATGAATTGAGTGGAGAAATTTAGAAAGTATGAAGAAAGATTTAAAGAAATAGAGACAAGAGTGAATAAATCTATTGAAGAAAAATTTGGGATTATTGTAACCTTAATGCACACCACGAAAGCAATGTTTGAAACTATGCAAGAAATGAGCAATAATTATAAGAACTTAAAAGTGATATTGGATTCTAAAACTTTAGAATTGAAAAATAAATTTGAATTTCTGACAATTCAAATTAAAGCATTACAAGCACTGAAACTTAAACCGGAACATGATGTAAGAGTCCAAAGTTTGTCTGCATATTCATCTGATCAGAAGCCTTCATGTGATCTTAGAAATCCCATCCCTAGAATGATACCTTTAAAATCCAATAGGGTTCAGAAACGCATTATTCGATGTTTTTGGTATGATCAGATCGGTCATACCTATGAAAATTATATTGCATATCAATATGCATGTAGCGAGAAAATAGTATGTGAAGTTGAGAGGCGAATATGTATGTGTCACACTCATATTCCATTATATTTAAACTTAGGTGGAGGAGGAATGAGAGAACATTTTGAGCAAACAAATGCAAAATCAAGAACGTTGCAAAAATATAATAACCAATGGAAGCCAAAGAAATATAAAGATGAAAAAACTATTAACCAAGAAACTAAGATGTCAAAGAATAATCAAGAGAAACTAGTTGATGTAAGGATAGTGAACCAAAAACTTGAGAAAAACAAAAACTTGAGCAAAGTGTACAAGAAAATTAGAAACAAATGATCAATCAATACAAGTGATGAAGAAACATGATGACTATTATATCACATGTGATTTCAATTTTTTAGAAAATGATAAATTATTTGATCAAGATGAAGTGAATAAGCTGAAAGCTAAATTGGGTTATGAGATTAAGAGTGAAGAAACTAGTCAGAGTAAACCTAAGAAAATCAAAGAATTTGATGAAAAAAAGATTACAAGCAATCAACAAAAACATAAAGAAGAAAAAACAAATAATTGAAAACATTATTGAACAAATCAAACAAAATATAAAAAAGTCAATAACAACTTTGAAACCTTTTAAGAGAAAACAAGACTTACCTATTGTTGAAGCTGAAGGTCAAGGACAAAGCACAGGAGCACATCAAAGATGTGCACACACAAGTAGAAGGAGCAAGTAGGGAGCTCCAAGAAGTGTATGTCAAATTTTCAAAAGAATCCCCTACAACAATAGTGATTTTCATCACTAAAAACCATTGTAAATACCATTTTCTATTTTTGTAACTCCATTTTGTTCAAGCCAAGGAGTCCTTGAGCTTGAGTAGTATTAGAAGTATCATCCTACAAATTTTCATAATTTTTAGACTTCGTTTGAGCCCTAAAATAAGCCCTGGAACCTAATTTTTAACTAGGCCGGACATTAGGTTTGGACAGGGCCAAAACTAGTCAAAAAACTATAAAAAGAGCTAGAGAGCTCATTTTTGAGGTTAGCTAGGGAGAGAATAGAGCTTTTGTAAGAGAACTCATTTGCAATCGAGGCTTTCCATTGTTCCTCTCTTTGATCTTACCTTGTGCGCGTGTGTGTATGTGTGTGCGTGTTTGTGTTCTTTCACTCACGCACTTGTGCTTTCACTTGTTCGTGGTCTTCATACCGGTCCTCACATCTCCGCGGATTGACAAGTAAAGGAGGTGGTGCTTATGCTTGAGATACACCAAATTTTGGCACCGTTGTCGGGGAGAGAGCTTCGAGGACGAGCGTTGTGATGGTAAGATCGTAGATTTGCGATGTTGTAAGGTAAAAAAAACTGTCATTTTTGTTCATTTTCTGATTTTTCTTCTTCATCTTCATCATCATCATCATCTCCACCTTCTTCCATCTTCTTCTTCATAGAAATTTCTTCTTTTTTAGTGCATTTTCACCATTTTCATACCATCTTTCATGCATTTTTGCGCAAGGAGGAGCTAGCAAGTGCAAGAGAGAGCAAGCGCTGTGTTTTTTCATGATTTTCTGCACATACGGAGCTTGCCATTGCTCGACGCTCAGACATTTGAATTTCCCGCTAAAAAACACGATTGTGTGAAAAATTCAAATTTATTTGAAAAAATCACGATTTTCTATTTCCCGCCTAAAACCCTCTAAAGGAAACACGATTTTGAGGTCATTCTCAGAATCGCAATTCTGTGGTTGTGCTCAAAATCGTGATTCTCACAAATCACGATTTTCAGCCAAAAAACACCATTTTGAGAAAACACGATTCTGTGGTTGTGCTCAAAATCGCGATTCTCTAAATTTTTGAAAACCACGATTCTCTGAGACAAAACACGATTTTCAAAAACACAATTCTCTGTTGGCAATCGCGATTTTCAGAAACACGATTTTCATCCGAGGTACAAAATCGCAATTCTCTAGAACACGATTTTGTGAAAACACGATTCTCTCTTGACAATCGCGATTCTCAAAAAACTCGATTCTCTGATTTCACAGCATCCCGATTCTCTGATTTCATAGCATCGCAATTCTCTGATTTCACAACATCGCGATTCTCTTGATATTCATAAAATCGCGATTCTCTTGGTTTCACAGCATCGCGATTCTCTGATTTCATAGCATCGCGATTCTCTTGATATTCATAAAATCGTGATTCTCTTGGTTTCACAGCATCGCGATTCTCTTGATTTCACAGCATCGCGATTCTCTGATTTCATAGCATCGCGATTCTCTTGATATTCATAAAATCGTGATTCTCTTGATTTCATAGCATCGCGATTCTCTTGATTTCACAGCATCGCGATTCTCTGATTTCATAGCATCGCGATTCTCTTGATATTCATAAAATCGCAATTCTCTCGGTTTCATAGCATCACGATTCTCTTGATGTTCATACAATCGTGATTCTCTTGATTTCACAAAATCGTGATTTTTTCCAAAAGATCTTGTTTCCATGTTTTGACCCCCAGGAGCCTGATTTGACATAACTTTTTCATCCAAAGTCCACGTTTTGAGCTCTATAGCTCTGTTAGAGGCACGTTCCCATTTATGTAATTGATTAAGGTTCATTTGGAACGTGAGTTAGAGAATGAGTGGAAAGAGCCTTTAAATGCCACAAACTTGTATATATATGGCTTGCTTCTAATAGAAAGAATCCTCTCTCACTTTTGCGTTGCCAAATATGGCCTTTGACGTATTTCTTGTTGTATGGCTAGTTAGTTTCTTGCTTTCTTGTTATTCTTGAATGCTGTGCAAATTAGGAAGGCATGTTATTTTTCTTTTGTCATGTTCATATCTATGGGGACGTAGTTTCTCTTTCGCGTTCGATCTGTGCAGGCATGGAGGACAACGTGAGCAGACGCGCAATACTCTATTCTCTGTACATGGCGGAGTAATCTTGTTAGGGCAACATTGTATGTGTGCTGAACAGTCTCCTTGATGTTCTTGAGCGAACAGCTATGGCGACGTCGTTTCTTCTCCTTTTCTCTCTCCCTCTTCTCTCTCTGTTGGAGGAGCGCAAGGCCCTGTAACATTGGCCAGTGTTAGAGGCACGTTCCCATTTATGTAATTGATTAAGGTTCATTTGGAGGGTGAGTTAGAGAATGAGTGGAAAGAGCCTTTAAAGGCCACAAACTTGTATATATATGGCTTGCTTCTAATAGAAAAAATCATCTCTCACTTTTGCGTTGCCAAATATGGCCTTTGACGTATTTCTTGTTGTATGGCTAGTTAGTTTCTTGCTTTCTTGTTTTTCTTGAATGCTGTGCAAATTAGGAAGGCATGTTAGTTTTCTTTGGTCATGTTCGTATCTATGGGGACATAGTTTCTCTTTCGCGTTCGATCTGTGCAGGCATGGAGGACAACGTGAGCAGACGCGCAATACTCTATTCTCTGTACATGGCGGAGTAATCTTGTTAGGGCAACATTGTATGTGTGCTGAACAGTCTCCTTGATGTTCTTGAGCGAACAGCTATGGCGACGTCGTTTCTTCTCCTTTTCTCTCTCCCTCTTCTCTCTCTGTTGCAGGAGCGCAAGGCCCTGTAACATTGGCGATCCTCCGCGGCGTTCCCAGAACCTCTGGTTGTTAATGCTCGTGGAGGACAGACCAAGAAAACAGACTTGAGAAGGATGGTTCTTATTTGTTGTTCTACGTGACATGTATGACGTTCAAGTCCGAGGGAGGGCGGCAAGGAAGGGGCACTGGAGCGGTAGAGTTACGCGATAGGTCGCTAGAACTTTTACTCCTTATCAGATCCTCATTCCTACTCCTGTAATTATGCCCATAGTCGAGTGGAGGTGAAGACAGCAGTGCAGGTGACAAACTCGTTTTAACTTCGCCGCCTTGTGCTCACTGCCGAGGAAGCCGTCTCTAGTTCTTCCTATGTGCTGATCTCCGAGGCGGGCTTATTCGAGTGCATTTCGTGTGGCGGAGATATGGGCAACCCGGGCGAAAAGGACAGCTTGGAAAGTACAAACCTTCGCCTACTGGTTTCTCTTCTGTGCATCACCTCATTCATACTTGTCCTTAAGAGCAAGGAGGTAGCACAGAGAACAACCGGCTTGGGGACGGTTCATATCTGTAAAGTATTCGGATAGTTTTGGACTGCTATTCTTGGTTGCTGCCGATGCATTAGCTGCTGCTTATTGCATGTTCTCATTTCTGGGTTTGACTGTCGGTTCCTTGGTCGGTGGATCTCCAGGGAAGGTGGGTAGATGGGCCATTTTTGCCATCGATCAGATAATGGTGTACATCCTATTATCTGGGGTTTCTGCTTGCATCTGAGGTGCTTTATTTTGCGGACGAGGGGATGCCTAAAGCTCAATGGGAGGCCATGCCTAAAGCTCATATGGTTACTGCATCGATTGTGCTCGACTTCCTAGCTGTGATATTGATGGCTATATTATCTGTATTGTCCGCAAGGAATCTGTTCCATAATTTCTATAGAAAATCCGTGTATTTGTCAAAGATGCGTCATTCAACGCTCACCTGAACATATCAAAACAAATTGTATCTCCTCTGATCAGCAACTCAGGCCCAAATGATGGGGCATGGGGTCCGGATTCTGGAATGCACTTTAGCATGTTCATATTCTTGTCCTGTGCAAGAACGCAAATTCCATCCACCGTAGATGATCAGTTGATCTATCGTCGTCAATTATTCTTTTTCATTTTCCGAAGAAGACCGCGGCTCATGAGCCATGACTCGTAGGGGCTGTAAATGGATTCTTTGGATTTGGCTTCCTCTGGCTGGTTGCGGGTGGTTTCGTGAGCCCCCGTCCCCTTTGGCAGTTAATATGCTGTTGAATGAACAACCAGAAATGGAGAAATGGGTGAAGTGCTTTTTCTACAACAGGTTTTGGCACACAAAGCAAATAAAAAGGTTTGCTTGTAGTTATTCTCACATCAGATGTTTTATGGCACCAGCAACAAAATGGATTAGGGAGACTGGCAAAGGAATTTCCTTGCACATATTCAGTTCACGCAGTTCACAGACAATCGGGGCTGCATGCCACATTCCAAGATGTGCTTTGCAATTTTCGTTGGTGGTAACAGTACATCATGGTTCAACACTGTTGTTTTAATAACGTGTATGAGGAGCTTCCCTAGGAGCAGGGGCAACATTGTTGGATTTCTGAAGGGTTTTGTCGGTCTAAGTGGGGCAATTTTCATGCAGATATTTTTCTCACTTCTAGATAAAAATGCAGTTAAGCTTCTTTTGTTCTTGGCTTTGGGTCCAGCCTTTGTTTGCTTCTTTTGTATAGGGTTTGTGCGGCCAGTGCCACCCTCCACTAGTGGTTTTCTTGCTATACTAGATGAGGCAATAAGGCAGTTTTGGGTTATTTATGTCATTTGTGTGGCACCTGCCATCTACCTTTTTCATTGCAGCATTCTTGGATAGATTTCTAATCAATTACTCAATCCTTACTGTTGCGATAGTCATGTTTCTTTTTCTGATCGCTCCAATAATTGTACCAGTCAGAGTGGTTCTTGGGAATAGTGCTCCCAAAGAAAAGCGACTTTTTATTGGATTCTTCATATCAACCATGAAAAGCCTCATTGCATCGTCTATTGTTGGTCTTCGCCAAGGAGTTCAAATAGCTGCAACAGTGCCAACAGTGTCAGAGGTATTTGGTTTGAAGCATTTTGGAATCCTTTCCAACTTCAGCATTTTAGAAGATCCTGTTGGTTCGCTCTTATTCTCCACCTTTCTTGTGGGTAGTATTTATGATACTGAATTAATCAAAGAATATGGATCTACTGCAGCAGTTTATGATACTGCATGCACAGGGGCTCATTGTTTTCGCTTGACTTTTTTGTTATTAGCAGTCATCTCTACTGCAGTCATCTCTACTGCAGGAGTTGTACTTTCCATTATTTTAACTGTCAGATTAAAGCCTGTTTATGTAACTCTATATGGGACCTAGGATTCTACAAATGCTATCTGTAGAGTCTACTTCCTCAGCATCCCCACCAGTTCAGTTTGTATTCCCTGAAATGTCTTCAATAGCAACCTCGGATCCTGATGGTCAATGAAGCATCTGGCCTTTTGATGCAATGCGTCTTGAAAGGGGACCAATACTTGCACTGTAGTTTCTGATTTGTAATGCTCAGGTGTGGTGCATTTTCTGCAGACCCAAGAAAATGGACAGCAAAGTTCTGACAAATATGGTTATCTTATGGGTTGGGACCTTATTTTTACACTTTGGATATGTGTTGGCCTTGATGTATTTAATCTTGGTGAGTGTGATGGAACCGGTGTCCTCGGGCATGAGTTATGGAAACCCTATCACATGAAAATTAGTATCCTATATTTTGGCTTGTTGCATGAAATATGATCAGTCTGAATGAGGAAGTATGATGTGAGTGCGAGGTAGCGTTAAGTCGGCAGAAGCACTCCTTTGTGTTGTTAATGAGCGAGTGTGAGGTAGCGTTAAGTCGGCAGAAACACTCCATGTAGATAGTGAATGTGAGGTAGCGTTGATTCGGCAGAAGTATTCACTGATTTTCTTTTTTTTGTATGTTCTGAGTGATGGATGATGTCGGATATGGGATACATACCTTCATATGTGGAGGCTCGCGGATTGAAACACTCTTCAAGATTGAGGTATTCCTTTGGTTGTATGACATGTTGTATAAAGGTTCCCAGCCTATAAATGGTTCCCATGTAATTTTCATCTTGCTGAGGGGGTTATCACTTATCAAGGGATGTGGTAGATCAAGTCCACCATGCGTGCCAGTGTTAGAGGCACGTTCCCATTTATGTAATTGATTAAGGTTCATTTGGAGGGTGAGTTAGAGAATGAGTGGAAAGAGCCTTTAAAGGCCACAAACTTGTATATATATGGCTTGCTTCTAATAGAAAAAATCCTCTCTCACTTTTGCGTTGCCAAATATGGCCTTTGACGTATTTCTTGTTGTATGGCTAGTTAGTTTCTTGCTTTCTTGTTTTTCTTGAATGCTGTGCAAATTAGGAAGGCATGTTAGTTTTCTTTGGTCATGTTTGTATCTATGGGGACGTAGTTTCTCTTTCGCGTTCGATCTGTGCAGGCATGGAGGACAACGTGAGCAAGCGCGCAATACTCTATTCTCTGTACATGGCGGAGTAATCTTGTTAGGGCAACATTGTATGTGTGCTGAACAGTCTCCTTGATGTTCTTGTGCGAACAGCTATGGCGACGTCGTTTCTTCTCCTTTTCTCTCTCCCTCTTCTCTCTCTGTTGCATGAGCGCAAGGCCCTGTAACAGCTCGTTCGAAAGCTCGTTTCGAATCCTACACGGCCCATCTCAATCTCTAGTCAGTGTGATGAGACTCTCATTAGGCGAGTCACTACCCTCGCGGTATGAGGCATGTAAGTATCCATGTAGCATGGTCCTTGGATGAAACCATTCTGTACTATGTCTAAGAACTAGTCTCGATATTGCGATAGTCTCGATCCCATGTGTGCTGTGTGCCATGCTTGACTAATGTAGAGATTCCAAAGATCCTGTGTCAGCACAACATTCCTCCCACGATGTGAGAGATGGATGTGAGGTGAGTCTCGATCATACTGAAAAGGCGACAATTTTTCCATATCAAGTCCATGACTATCAAAACCAGACTCTAGCCTAAGTGTACCAAGATCTCTCATATCCTGACTCTGATATGTGTATAAATGCCTCAAAATCTCTGTGTGTGAGTCTTTCTGTAGGGAGCTCCCTCATCCGCTGAATAAAGCAGATATTTTGGAGTAATGCATCTACTACCACGGGTGGTGCAACCAACTCTGCCCTGATGATATCATATGGTACTCACTCTTTCTCAGAAAATAGCTACAAGATCATACGTATTTGTGTCCTCTCAATTGCACTTTGCTGGGTGACCTCTGTGTGCGAGAGAGAGAGAGAGGGACGGACGGAGGGATGGAGGAGGGGGGGGGGGAGGGAGGGAGGGATGGAGGGAGGGAGGGAGGGAGGGAGGGCGGGGGGGGGGGGGAGGGAGGGAGGGAGAAAGAGAGTGGGGGGGGAGAGAGAGAGAGAGAGAGAGAGAGAGAGAGAGAGAGAGAGAGAGAGAGAGAGAGAGAGTGAGAGAGAGAGAGAGAGAGAGAGAGAGAGAGAGAGAGAGAGAGAGAGAGAGAGAGAGAGAGAGAGAGAGAGAGAGAGAGAGAGAGAGAGAGAGAGAGAGAGAGAGAGAGAGAGAGAGAGAGAGAGAGAGAGAGAGAGAGAGAGAGAGAGAGTGAGGGGGGGAGGGGGTGGAGGGGGAGAGGGGTAGGGGGAGGGGGAGAGGGGAGGAGAGAGAGAGAGAGAGAGAGAGAGAGAGAGAGAGAGAGAGAGAGAGAGAGAGAGAGAGAGAGAGAGAGAGAGAGAGAGAGAGAGAGAGAGAGAGAGAGAGAGAGAGAGAGAGAGAGAGGCGGGAGAGAGACAGAGGGTGGAGGGAGAGGGGGAGAGAGAGGGGTGGAGGGAGAGGGGGGAGGGGGGGTGTCATGCTCGTTTGCTTGCCTCCTTCGCTTTCTATCGAGCCCATCTTGGTGCTTGGGTGGTCTGCCTTGCTGCACCGAATTGTGCGCAACTATAAGGAAAGTGGTAATCATGCATGCCTCTTGACTAGGGACTGGCTAGGATAACCCCCAACATCTGGACGACGAAGCACCATGGGCATTGTCAGAAGGATTTCATCGCTCCGACTGACATACAAGAAAATTAAAAATTTCTTATAAATTGGTGAATTATGAAACTCTTAAAAATATTATCCATGGATTTTTGACATCTCTCTTGAGTACTTGCAGGCTGAAGAAGATGGAGATGTACATCGAACAAGAACCTCTAATTGATTTTTTGTTTTTGTGTTGTTTGCATCTACCACTTAATGTTCATTGGCATCTTTCGAATCCTTTAGATTTATGTATTGCATCTATGAAACCAGAATGTATTATACTCCATGTGTGATCCTCTATTCATTTTCTAATGTTAACCTTATGATTGGATCCAAAAGTATATGATTATGCTATTGTGACCTCAAGCCTATGTTGACATTCACCATTAGTGCCTAAAAATATATGCTCCTTTGCCTTTATCATTTGATTTATTCTTTTGAATCATCTTTCTTTGACTATAAGAATAGCTGATGTGACTTTTCTTGACCTTTTTATTTGTACCCTTTGGAGAGCATTTGGTGAACTTTTACTTTGGATTATGGTTGTGATGTCATGAAAGCAAATATCGACAACCTTAGTGTTAGCTTCATACTCATTTGTGTATGATCAGCTTGACCTAAACTAATTCGGAAGGTATAAGACGTTTGAGCATGATTTGAATGAGAATTCTAAATCGTTAAGTCTTAATAAATTTAAATAATAAATAATAACATTAAAAACAAAGGAATAAAGCAAAAGAAAGAAAAATTATTCATGTGTGTGTATATGTTTTAAGTAAGAGTGTGTAGTAGTAAACTTATGTTGTGTGCCTTCATGTGTGAGTACATGTTTTAAGTAGAGTGTATCTTAGTAAACTTATGTTGTGTGACTACGTAAGTGTGAATGAGAGTGAGTTAAGTGTGACATGTGTGGAGTGCATGCATGTGCAAGAGTGTGTGTGTATGTGCATGTTTGTGTTGTGTGTAAGTTAAGTAATTCTGTATGTACGCGAACGATTAAGTGTATACATATGTATGGTCTTATGTGATTGTTCTAATGTGTTTTTGCAGGTAATTTATGTCTTCCCCCTTCTTACTGCTCCTTCTCTCCCCCCTCCTCTCGGTGACTCCTGATGCTATGCATGATGGATAGATCAAGCACGCTGCAAAGCATGAAGAGAGAGAGAGAGAGAGAGAGAGAGAGAGAGAGAGAGAGAGAGAGAGAGAGAGAGAGAGAGAGAGAGAGAGAAGGAGCAAGAAGGCTGATGTCATGGTGCATGTCGAAAGGAACGCACAAAGAATGGAGAGAGAGAGAGAGAGAGAGAGAGAGAGAGAGAGAGAGAGAGAAAGAAAGTCATATTAACATCTTCTGGAGGCCAAACTTGGCCGATGAGACGTGGCTAAACATGACGTAGAAGATGAAATGAAATAAAAAGTATATTGCTAAACAAAGTAATATAGGGCTAGAAAAGGTTGGGGAGACGTGGCTCTGACTCTGCAGATAGTGGCCACCTAGTGAGACACTCTGCAGATAGTGACCACCTAATGAAGTCTCACTGATGATTTGATGAGAAGATGCTTGTGAGCATTATCCATGAAGAGGAAGAAGTGGATTACATGAAGATGATGATGATAACTTAGAAGAACACATTTTCTTTGATTGACATATATGATAGAACAAATCATTGAAGAAGACCAGATTGATTTAATCCCTTGATGTTTTGATATGTTATACTCCATGAATATAATCAAATGTATAGAATGAACATGATGAATTATTAATACCGACCAGATCATATGATAAATATTTATGATTTGTTTTTATGAGATGAAACATGTTCGGTTTGAAAAAGAGTGATTTGAGTTGTTCATGTAAGTGCTCTAACCGCTCCATCTTGGAGCTTGATGATCAAAGTTGTTTAAGTTGCTTCTTACATCAATTTTGCTTTACAACCAGTGAACCATCGAGTTTTTTATCTAAAGTATCGCGCATTTTCGCTCACCTGAGTTGCCAATAAGCACCTTGTGTGTGTCGTGTAACCGACGGTTGACCTGACCCACCAATCAATCCCTTTCACACCTACATTTGGTGAACCCGATAGCCTGGTGATCTCAGGTGATGTATGTTTGATTTTTGGTTTATGAATGAGTATTTTCTTTGTTTTGTAGGTGGTGGCTTGAGCATCAGTTTGTGCAACTTCCTGGACGTTGAGGCTAGTTGTATGACTTGAGCGCCTCCACGGAAGAATACAAGATTGAACCTCATCGTTTCACCTTTTCCTTCAAACGAAGCTCACACTTTGGCACATTCACTAACATAGCTTTTTTTGTATTAGGAATAATTTTGACAAAGTTTGTATATATAGTTTTGCTCACCTACATACACGTTTAGCCTCTTCTTCAAGCCAAAAGAAGGTAACAATTATTTTAAATTCTATCAATTCGCACATTTGAACTTCAAACACACAAAAATTTTGGACATTTTTACTCGCATTTTTAAAAAAGTAAAGAGGTTTATGCTTTATACTTCCATTTCATTGAATTTCATGCGTTTTTGTATTGCATTTCATTTAATTTCTTGCATTTCTATATTGTATTTCTAAGCATAAAAAGAATTTTAAGTTTTATACCACATATTTGCATTTAGCATTATCACATATCCACTTTTTATATTCTTTGTCTGCATTCCAATAGGAATTGACCACTAGTTACACTAGTACAAAATATAAGTGAGTGATGGATAAAAAGGGACAAATGAACGTGGGAGATATAATTTACAATAAGAACATTGAAAAGCAGGGATCTAAAGAAGTTTAATCTTTCTTTGATGAGAAACATAAATTTACATGCATTAACATCAATGAATATTTTCATACTTTTGAAGATCAAGCTCAACCTCATGATCTACCTGAAACTATGATGAGTACATATTTCGAAAGAATTATTAAAGAATCCATTGTTAAGAAAATTCAAAATCATAAAGACATGAGTTGGAATGAGTTTAAGGCTGATTTAAACAAAGAATCTTGGGAGGTCTCTAGTCATGATAACCAAAAGAATTTCATTGACTATAACCCATAAGATAAGAACTCTCATCTGAATGCATTGAGTGAAGAGAAATTTAGAAAGTATGAAGAAAGATTTAAAGAAATAGAGACAAGAGTGAATAAATCTATTGAAAAAAAATCTGGGATTATTGTAACCTTAATGCACACCACAAAAGCAATGTTTGAAACTATGCAAGAAATGGGCAATAATTATAAGAACTTAAAAGTGATATTGGATTCTAAAACTTTAGAATTGAAAAATAAATTTGAATTTTTGACAATTCAAATTAAAGCATTACAGGCTCTGAAACTTAAACTGGAACATGATGTAAGAGTCCAAAGTTTGTCTGCATATTCATCTGATAAGAAGCCTTCATGTGATCTTAGAAATCCCATCCCTAGAATGATACCTTTAAAATCCAATAGGGTTCAAAAACACATTATTCGATGTTTTTGGTATGATCAGATCGGTCATACCTATGAAAATTATATTGCATATGAATATGCATGTAACGAGAAAATACTATGTGAAGTTGAGATGCGAATGTGTATGTGTCACATTCATATTCCGTTATATTTAAACTTAGGTGGAGGAGGAATGAGAGAACATTTTGAGCAAACAAATGCAAAATCAAGAACGTTGCAAAAATATAATAACCAATGGAAGCCAAAGAAATATAAAGATGAAAAAACTATTAACCAAGAAACTAAGATGTCAAAGAATAATCAAGTGAAACTAGTTGATGTAAGGATAGTGAACCAAAAACTTGAGAAAAACAAAAACTTGAGCAAAGTGTACAAGAAAATTAAAAACAAATGAGCAATCAATACAAGTGATGAAGTGATGAAGAAACATGATGACTATTATGTCACATGTGATTTCAATATTTTAGAAAATGATAAATTATTTGATCAAGATGAAGTGAATAAGCTGAAAGCTAAATTGGGTTATGAGATTAAAAGTGAAGAAACTAGTCAGAGTAAACCTAATAAAATTAAAGAATTTGATGAAAAAAAGATTACAAGCAATAAACAAAAACATAAAGAAGAAAAAACAAATAATTGAAAACATTATTCAAGAAATCAAACAAAATATAAAAAAGTCAATAACAACTTTGAAACCTTTTAAGAGAAAACAAGACTTACCTATTGTTGAAGCTGAAGGTCAAGGACAAAGCATAGGAGCACATCACAGAGGTGGACACACAAGTAGAAGGAGCAAGTAGGGAGCTCCAAGAAGTGTATGTCAAATTTTCAGAAGAATCCCCTACAATAATAGTGATTTTCATCACTAAAAACCATTGTAAATACCATTTTCTATTTTTGTAACTCTATTTTGTTCAAGCCAAGGAGTCCTTGAGCTTGAGGAGTATTAGAAGTATCATCCTACCAATTTTCATAATTTTTAGACTTCGTTTGAGCCCTAAAATAAGCCCTGGAACCTAATTTTTAACTAGGCAGGACATTAGGTCTGGACAGGGCCAAAACTAGTCAGAAAACTATAAAAAGAGCTAGAGAGCTCATTTTTGACGTTAGTTTGGGAGAGAATAGAGCTTTTGTAAGAGAACTCATTTGCAATCGAGGCTTTCCATTGTTCCTCTCTTTGATCTTACCTTGTGCGCGTGTGTGTATGTGTGTGCATGTTTGTGTGCTTTCACTCACGCACTTGTGCTTTCACTTGCTCGTGGTCTTCATACCGGTCCTCACATCTCCGCGGATTGACAAGTAAAGGAGGTGGTGCTTATGCTTGAGCTACACCAAATTTTGGCGCCATTGTCAGGGAGAGAGCTTCGAGAACGAGCGTTGTGATGGTAAGATCATAGATTTGCGAGGTTGGAAGGTAAAAAAAACTGTCATTTTTGTTCATCTTCTGATTTTTCTTCTTCATCTTCATCATCATCATCATCTCCACCTTCTTCCATCTTCTTCTTCATAGAAATTTCTTCTTTTTTAGTGCATTTTCACCATTTTCATACCATCTTTCATGCATTATTGTGCGAGGAGGAGCTAGCAAGTGCAATAGAGAGCAAGCGCTGTGTTTTTTCATGATTTTCTGCACATATGGAGCTCGCCTATGCTCGGCGCTCAGACATTTGAATTTCCCGCCAAAAAACACGATTCTGTGAAAAAATCAAATTTATTTGAAAAAATCACGATTTTCTATTTCCTGCCTAAAATCCTCTAAAGGAAACACGATTTTTAGGTCATTCTCAGAATCGCGATTCTGTGGTTGTGCTCAAAATTGCGATTCTCACAAATCACGATTTTCAGCCAAAAAACACGATTTTGAGAAAACACGATTCTGTGGTTGTGCTCAAAATCGCGATTCTCTAAATTTTTGAAAACCACGATTCTCTGAGACAAAACGCCATTTTCAAAAACACAATTCTCTGTTGGCAATCGCGATTTTCAGAAACACGATTTTCATCCAAAGTACAAAATCGCAATTCTCTAGAACACGATTCTGTGAAAACACGATTCTCTACTGACAATCGCGATCTCAAAAAACTCGATTCTCTGATTTCACAGCATCGCGATTCTCTGATTTCACAGCATCGCGATTCTCTGATTTCACAACATCGCGATTCTCTTGATATTCATAAAATCGCGATTCTCTTGGTTTCATAGCATCGCGATTCTCTGATTTCATAGCATCGCGATTCTCTGATATTCATAAAATCGCGATTCTCTTGGTTTCACAGCATCGCGGTTCTCTTGATTTCACAGCATCACGATTCTCTGATTTCATAGCATCGTGATTCTCTTGATATTCATAAAATCGCGATTCTCTTGGTTTCAAAGCATGGCGATTCTCTTGATTTCACAGCATCGCGATTCTCTAATTTCATAGCATCGCGATTCTCTTGATATTCATAAAATCGCGATTCTCTTGGTTTCACAGCATCACGATTCTCTTGATGTTCATACAATCGTGAGTCTCTTGATTTCACAAAATCGTGATTTTTTCCAAAAGATCCTGTTTCCATGTTTTGACCCCCAGGAGCCTGATTGGACATAACTTTTTCATCCAAAGTCCATTCTTTGAGCTCTATAGCTTGTTGGAAAGCTCTTTTTGAATCCTACACGGCCCATCTCAATCTCTAGTCAGTGTGATGAGACTCTCATCAGGCGAGTCACTACCCTCGCGGTATGAGGCATGTAAGTATCCATGTAGCATGGTCCTTGGATTAAACCATCTTGTAGTATGTCTAAGAACTAGTCTCGATATTGCGATAGCCTCGATCCCATGTGTGCTGTGTGCCATGCTTGACTAATGTAGAGATTCCAAAGATCCTGTGTCAGCACAACATTCCTCCCACGATGCGAGAGATGGATGTGAGGTGAGTCTCGATCATACTAAAAAGGCGACAATTTTTCCATATCAAGTCCATGACTATCAAAACTAGACTCTAGCCTGAGTGTACCAAGATCTCTCATATCCTCACTCTGATATGTATATAAATGCCTCAAAATCTCTATGTGTGAGTCTTTTTGTAGGGAGCTCCCTCATCCTCTGAATAAAGCAGATAATTTGGAGTAATGCATCTACTACCACAGGTGGTGCAACTAACTCTGCCCTGATAATATCATGTGGCACTCACTCTTTGTCAAAAAATAGCTACAAGATCATACGTATTTGTGTCCTCTCAATTGCACTTTGCTGGGTGACCTCTGTGCGAGAGAGAGAGAGAGAGACGGAGAGAGAGAGAGGGAGGGACGGAGGGAGGGAGGGAGGGAGGGAGGAGGGGGTTGGGGAGGGAGGGAGGGACGGAGGGAGGGAGGGAGGGAGGGAGGGAGGGAGGGAGGGCGAGGGAGGGCGTTGATTTTCAGATAGGATATTTTGAAGTTGACCCTCAGGTGGGGCCAAGAAACCAAGGAGACTCCATACAGCTAAGTCTTGGGCACAACAACTAAGTGGTCATCCTTACGTACTAAGTTCAGATACAAGTGCCTCAGAAATGTCTTTTAGCATGGGAAAACCTGCAAGTAATTCAGGAACAACCTATTTACAAACACCAAAAGGCCCATATAAGACACAATTGGAATATACTCGGACCAACCGATTAGGTGCTCGCATCTACGAGGATGGCTTGAGGCGATCAGTGGTCCAACTCAAAAATCCAGATCAACCCTTTGGACTTGAACACCCAGTGGTCAAGTTCGAAGAGGGTTCATACATTGATAAGGAAGGAACCATGTATGTGGTCACCAACCTACCAGATAGGACTGATGAGTTTGAAAATATCATTCCTGAGAATGAGATAGGAGACCTAGAACAAGGAAATGTAGGACAAGGACCCCAGACTCCTAGAGGCGAGTCAATTTTGACCAGAGTGATCACTCCAAATTGGATTCCTCAAGATAACAAAAGCATAGAACTATTCTTGGATAGAGAAACAGAGGAAGCCTTTTGGAGATTCAAGGCATATCAACCTAGCCAATTGGGCATAGTCATCATCTACGAGTTCAAGGACCCAGAGATACTAGGAAAAGTTGTCTACTTGGATAACACATCAGAGAAAGTGTTCTTGGTAACAGAACATGATAGACATGCATATACTTGGAAGAGTGAATTGATTTTCCCTCCATCAAGATCCAATGTTTCTCATGACCTCCAAGGATTAGGATCATCCCGAGCTCATGAAGCCCAGAGAGAAAGAAATAGAGAGAGACCTGAGGTAAGTTTTGCACACACTGTGGGCAGAAATAGATTAGGATTTGAAAATGAAAGACCTAAAAGAGAGAGAGACATCAAGCAAATAGGCAACAAAGAGATGAACAGGAGTTTCCATTGCCTAGACCTCGAGAGCACCCAAGAACCCTTAGACCCACTCAAGTGATCAAGGTAATGAAAAATTATTTTGACGGGACAGGAGATCCTTATGATCATGTGGCCGAGTTCAAACAAGTGTTAAGAGCGGAACAAGTTAAGGATTTGTTCACCCAATACGAGGCATTTGGTTTGACTCTTAAGGGCACTGCCTTAGCTTGGTTTCAACCACTGAGTAGTCGCAACTATCGCGATATAGGTGAACTGCTAGACGAATTCATTGTAGAATTTTCCCAGAGTGGTATCAGGCATAACACTTCATCTTTGATCCACAGCTTCAAGCAGACACCCCAAGAAATAGTGCGACTAGCAGGTAGAAGGTTTAGACAGTACCTAGAAAGATGCCCTGCTCCAGAGCTACCCACACCAACCAAACAAGTGGCTTTGTTCTTAGATGGCTTACTGAGCACAAAGTTAAGATCATATGTATCATCTTGAAAGAGCCTAGATCCATAGAAGAGTGCGTGCGGACGTGCATTGACATAGAAGATAACTTGGGTGAGGAGTTAGGATTGTCCAAACTCTATAAGGATTCGGATAGTTCTACTAGTCATACTTCAAAAATCTCCACGGAAATAGAGGAGATAGCTGAGCAAGTTGCCAAGAAGCTGGGAGTCCAAAATAGACAAACACAGAGAGTCACTCCATTGAATCGGTGTTATACTTGCGGAGGCGACCACATGGTTAATGTATGCCCAATGCACAACCAGAACATGAGAGAAAGGAATACCCCATACCGCACTATTGAAAGGAAGTACACAAACCACATGGCTCAAGATTGTCCCTACAATAGGCAGGCTGTTAGACAAAATTATCAACAACCTTACCCGCAAGGTAGGTATCAAAACCAATACCAACAGCCATATTATAGACAACAACAGCAATATTAGGCACCATATAGGCCACAACCAGTCTTGGGAAACCAACCACCAGCTCCTGCCAATACAATTCCAGTTAAGTATGCAGTGGCAGAAGAGAACCTTAATAGAGCGTTGGTACCAGTGACCCCACTGATCTCAGAGAGTGACTCTCATGCTCATAGTTCAGACTACTCCCATGAAGGTAGTCCACATGCTTATTACACAGAGTCACCTGAACATAGTGAGATTTACCCATATCAATATGAGGCACAACCTATGGAACAAAATTGGGAGCCCGAATACTCCAATGTCATGTACACAAATGCTAACCCTAGGCCCCAATTGAGACAAGCAAGAACACAAGCCCCTAGAGGACCATGTTTCAGATGTCAGGGCGACCATTTCCTTCGTGATTGTCCCCACCCACCATCTCCGAGTCAAGGACAGGCTATCACAATATAGGCTTTTTTTCTTGATTGTGGCAAAGACCATCTCCCCAAATATTGTCCCAGAAACCCCTCTAGTGCACCCAAGATTACACCCATTAATGTGGTAGGCTTAGTGGTGGATTCAAGTTCAAGTTGCAGTAATGTGGCTCCTATACAAGCCGTCACTAGAGCACAAGCCTTAAAACAGGATAAACCAACAGAGCAATCGGAGTCGAGTGAATCGGGAGAACCTAGTAAGAGGAAAACAAGAACATGGAAAGATACCAGAGATAAGGCTAATCGCAAGTGGAATAAAAAGTTATCGGAACTAGAAGAAAGCTTGAAAGATGCAAAAACAAATATAGAAGACATCGCATCTCAAAACCCCTCGCATGTCGACACTCCATCCACTCCACCTCATCCCACCCCAACACCCATTGTAAATAAGCCGCAACCAGGGTCTGTTCTTGCATATCCAACCCCAAAAGGCCTTGACATGATGTTCAAGGCCTACTAGGCTTGACTTCAAGAAGGGCCAACAGTTGCAAACCTAGACAAGAGTTACCCTAGAGCAGATTTAGAGATTGAACGGATGAAAATGTGCATGAAAATGGTAGAACAAGCTCAAGCTATACTTGAGACTAGTCAAAAGTTCAATCAGACAAACTCTGTCAAACCAGATTTGCATTTCCAGGGTTTACTAGAAAGATTAGAGCAATTGGTAAACAAACCACAAGTTTCTTTACCTCCACAGGCTCAACTAGTTTTTGAGAGAAGAAGCTCACCACCAATGGGAGCGTATGTTCCTAATTCCACGGATGTTGGAATACCTCCTTCAATTCAACAGTACTCTCAAGAGTTCTTGCGGGAAATACAAGAAGAGAAATGGGCCAAGGAGAAGAGTAATCCTCCTCCTCTTCCTGAAATTGATGTTCTTCATGATCAATTTCCCCAAGACATTCCATCTATTTACGGAGATGAAGCAGAACAAAAGATTAGATTTTGAATCTAATACCCTAGAAGAAGTGCCTCAATTTCCAGGCCCATGGGAATCTGAATCTCTCCAAATTAGAGCTCCCACAATACTGGTAAGACATGAAGACTCAGTAGTTCCAAGGAACACTGATGTCGTGAAGAACACTAAGGTTCAGTGTCATCTCACTGTAGAAGAGCTGCTCAAAGCAAAACCCGAGCTATGGAAACATGTGAAGGATCAGGTCCGAGAACTTGATTCCAATAGGCCAAAAATAGGCTCTAAGCAAAAAGTTCCAGAGATACCTCTCGATAAAATAGGAGACATGTGTGAGGGTGAAGAAGATAATAGTTATCTTCCAATCACCTACCAAGGTTACACAACCAAAGCAATCATAGATTCAGGTGCTGGTGTTGCCATTGCAACCACCTCCTTGTGGAAGCAATGGGGCAAGCCCACATTAAGATCAACTAGAATGAAGCTTCAAATGGCCGATAGTCATTTTGAAAGACCTCTAGGATTGCTAGAAGGGATAACTCTAACCACTTGTGGGGTAGAGTTTGAGCACACATTTGCTATATGTGACTTTGAGAAAAATAATGTCTATGAGATGATCCTAGGAAGACCCTTCCTACGACAATTGCAAATAGTACAGGATTGGGGAACCAACTCCTTGTACTTACACCACTTAGGGGTCACCACCAAGGTCAATTTGAAGGATTACTCCTTGTACAACCCCTACAGTGGAATCGTATCCACAAAGCAAAAGAAGATTCAATCTCTGTGCATTCTGGAAGTTCTCCTGACCCATCCTGGTTGCATGAAGATACTCATTTGTGGATGTGCAAGGTCACAGAGGAGGAGGAAAAACGCTTGAAGGCAAGAGAAGAAGGAACTTCTCCAAGAGATAGACCAATTAGAGACCCAACCTACACACCGATGATCTTTCCAGATGAGGAATTTGAGCCTCATGGCTGGCCAGAAATCTTAGCCACCATGGACATTGCTGTCAATGAAGAACAATGGACACCTCATTGTGATGAGGAGGGTTATGATATTTCAGTGTTCATGTGTCAGCCCTTGCTAGAAGAATGTGACCCTAGTGATGTCATAGAAGAAGAAGAGAATGACGATGATCTAGAGTCCATTGTGATGGATAGTTGCTTTAACTTAGAGCAGCACTATCTAGAAGATATAGGAGTGTTCAGCTAGAAAGAAGAAGAACCTCTCTTACGTATGGAAAAAATCTGAATATATAAATAAATAAATATATAAAATAAGATAATTGTATACATAAATAAATATAAAAAGAACTAGTTTTTTAAATACTTTAATTAAATATTTATAATTAAATATAGAAAAATAGGAATAAATATATATATATGGTAGGATAATTATATAGATAATAAAAAATGATAAGAACTAGTCATTTAAATAAATAAATGAAATATATATGATTAAATATATAAAAATAGGTTTAAATTTAATCATTTTAAATAGAGTGAATATATATACAATACACAAACACACATACTTATATACCTATCTATATTCACATATATATACATATACACATATATATACACATGCATACATATATATACATGTTTTAGTTCTAGGTCATTTGGATTAGGGTTTCAGGGTTTTAACACCTACATAGCATATATACACACATGCACATACACATATAATACATATATACATGTATATACACATGTGTATAGAAATATACATAATTTAGGTATAGATCTTTAAAATTAGGGTTTTAGGGTTTAGGCATACATATAACTTAATTAAGAGGATCAATCAAGAAAAAATCCCAATATATAGATAAAATAGGATAGCTATATAGATTAGGGTTTTAAAATTAGGGTTTTATGTTTTTTTAGGTATTTAAGTATTTAGGTTTAGTATTTCAGATTTAAGTCTTTAAGAGTTAGATTTTTAGGTTTAATAAAAAAACAAATGTTCTAAAATGTTCTAAAATGTCCATATTGTAGCAGATGGCTTCTTTGGATCCTGAAGAGAGAATGGCATGTCCTTGCACACAGTGCAAGTATCGAATTTATTGGAAACGACGGATTTGTACTGCACATGTTAGAGAGTATGGATCGTTTGATAGGAGTCGACTGGAAAACCTACGCTATCATTCGCATGGTCCCCCAGGTGAGCAGATGGACCCAAACGACATTGCACCGGTAACCTCTCGTGGACAAAAGAGAGCAAAAAAGGACTTAGACGTACAAGCAAGCACTAATAATATTACACAGAATGAACATATGGAAGAGATGCTTGAAGCATTTTATGAGATGGACGAAGATCATGATGGTGAAGAAGATGTCGAGAGTTTCATGGACACAATAGAAATTCCACGATCAAAAGTTGATGAAGAATATGAAAACATGCAAAGATTAGCTCGTTTACCACTTTACAATGGAGCAAAGATATCTGTACTACGTGCTTCACTCGAGATGCTCAATCTGCAATCCATTTATGGAGGGTCAGATAGTAGTGTCACTGAATTGTTCAGGTAAGTGAAGAACAAATTGGCTTTCATTGTTGTATCATAATAACTTCATTTACTAATATCATTTTAATTGCTTATTGTAGGCTTCTTAAAGATCAATTTTCGCCAGAGGGCAATGACATGCCTCCAACACGTGGAGATGCGAAAAAACTTTTACAGTCCATTGGAATGGATTATACTAAAATTCATGCTTGTCTGAATGATTGCATTCTCTTTCGGAATGAGTATGGGCATCCCCACGTATGTCCAAAGTGTGGAGCAAATAGATTTAGAGAAGATGTTATAGGCGAAGCAAGGCATACTTATGTGGACAATGCATGATTGGCCTGGTTATGGTGAATGTTCACGTTTATCGATTTTGGGTTACCATGCTTGTCCTTTATGCGGACCTCGGCTCGAAGCACGCTATTCCAAAGCACTACGTAAAACTGTCTATGAAGGACATCATAGATATTTGCCTGATGGGCATGTTTTACGTGGACAAATTGGTCGACAAGCGCAACACCAAATGAAAGCTAGCGATTGGAAACAACTGTGGGATTCAGAAAATCCAGTTGCTCGCATGAAACGGTTGTCCATTTTTCATGAACTCCCTTATTGGAGTGAATCGCTGATCAATCATTTGGTAGACCCGATGCATATTTTCAAGAATGTGGGAGAGATTCTTCAGAAAACTTTGATCGGAAAGAAAGAAAGCAAAGCACAAAGGGACGACTTAGAAGAGCGAGGTCGTATGCGAGAGTTGTGGGCACTTACTAAGCCCAACGGAACAGTATCATTACCAAGAGCTCCTTGGGTGCTTTGCAGGATGGAAGAGCAACAAGTGAAGAAAACAATTTCAGAGTTTCGTACACCTAGTGGATGCATGAGATGTCTAAAGACTGCTTTCACACGAAACGATGATCTTGCAGGACTCAAGTCTCATGATTGGCACAAGTTTTTACAGTTTGTGCTCCCTATAGCCCTAAAAGATTGTGTTTCAGAGGATGTACGAAAAACCATTTATAAAATTAGTTCTTTAGTACGGTGGATGTCTTCTAAAGAGATAAATAGAGATAGCATAGAGAGTGCAAAACTCAATGCTATCAAGGCTGCTTGTATGGTAGAGAAATACTTTCCCACAAGTATTCTCACTATTCAACTTCATTTACTGGTATGACTCCAAGGTGTATAATATCCGAGATGGAGCTCCGATGATGGATGCGGCAGACAAAGCAATGCGTGCACGCATACGACAACTTTGCTCCATCCAGTTTGGACACTCCATCATGCTGAAATGGAGTGAACAGGATAAAGATCGGAAGAATTATATCACACAGACGATTTACCAGGAGTTCCGACCAGCCGATGGACAATCGATTGTCAGTTCAGAGTGGATTCTGCACACCGCAC
Source organism: Ceratopteris richardii (assembly GCA_020310875.1). Lineage (NCBI taxonomy): Eukaryota > Viridiplantae > Streptophyta > Polypodiopsida > Polypodiales > Pteridaceae > Ceratopteris > Ceratopteris richardii. The sequence continues at coordinate 135,998 of CM035432.1, forward strand.
GTGAGGTCATGTCGCATCGACGATCCGAGGCTCGTGATGCATTCAGAGAAGGCTTACCAAAGCCTGTATGGTTAGATGTTGAGGAGTGGGACATGATTCGTGACGAGCAGCAGCAGTCTCCTGATCGATATCGCCAGCAGCGAAATGTCGCAGCCACACGTCTAGACACGATTGGACCATCACATTTGGGCAGCGGTGGATATGACACGATGCGTCATGAGTTTGTAAGTACAATTTCATTTATTAAATTTATTTGTGTTAAATTTCTCATATATGTTTCTCTAATCTTTTTATATTTGTTTCAGGAGCTAGCAATGGGTCGTCCTCCAACACGAACGGAGGAGTCTTACAGATATAGTCATGGGTTGACTGCACTATTGCAGGACTTGGAGGGACGCGGTGCGGTAGTTTCATGGGAGCATTTGCGATGAGGTAATTAATTTATAAACTTGGTTTTTACTTGTTGTTTGTAATTTTCATGTAAATTTATCTCATTCCATTAATGTTCTTTGTTGCAGGACTGTTGATATGGAACGTTCTTTGCATGTGTATGGCAGTGGAAGACCAATATTTTGTATTTGATTTCCATATGGAAATACATTGCTTTGCCACATTTTGTAAAAGCGTCATATATGATAGTGGTTTGCCACACTCTTGTACATGCTTCACTATTGAAATATATAACTTCTTTTGTACATGGTTCATTGTTCATTATGATTATCTCTTTTGTGTACAATAATACTCTGTTTCATGAAATCATATTTCGGTTGTCATTAGAGTACACATCACATGTACTCGGTTTTTTTTGGGCAGAGTGTATTGTCTTTTGTTAAGCAACATCATGGTAATGTTGCTGTAGCAAAAGACAAAACACTCTACCCAAAAAAAAATTTTGCAGGTATGGTCGTCGGTATATGCGATGGTACTCACAGTAGTGTCATCGGAATAACCGTCGGTACACCCAGGAGGCGACGCAACGGAAGCCGATTACCGATGCATATACCGATGTTATACCGACGCATATACCGACACTGATACCGATGCCTATACGGACGTTTATACGGACGCCTATACCGAATCTTTGGTAACGACGTGCAAACCGACCTTTACACCGGCATCGCGGCAAATAAAGCCGCGTTCATTTTCCTCGGTAAAAACCTCGGTATACCATCGATCTGTTGTAGTGGCACCATAAGATGTAGTTCCATAAATCATTGAAATATGCATCCTAAGTGGCTTTGACTGTTGTAAACCGCATGTGATGTCGGCCACAATGATGCATGGCATGTCCATGCTATTTATGCAGCGTAACACTATGGGCCATCAATAAACCCCTTTTCTTCAAGTGAGAATTACCTTGGCTGGTACTTGCAATATGGGTTTTTCCATGCCTTGATAATTATGGAATGATGGAATGGACCCAAAGGGTATGCATGGAGTGGCAATGAGGCCCTCCCATTACAAAATGGGCATGGGCCCATATTGCTATATCTGCCCAAGTCGGGGCAAAAATTTTAACTGAGAATCGTCTTGGGGCCTTAGTGTTTCACTTTGGCTCCTACCTTGAGCGGTATGGCCCAATCTACCATTTTGATGGCAAAGGGCACATGGACGACTAATTGTGAATTGAATTAGAGGCATTGGCCATCCTTTTGATGATAGAATCTTCCCGGAAATGTTTGGATGGAATCGGTACATTCAGCCTAACAAGAGGCAAATGTACCATGATGCAAACGAGAATCATCCTAGTTGCTCATAGGTGAACTTCTTGAGGATGAGAAGTCTATCCAATAGTGGATGGATGCCATGCCCCTTTGCCTACCTCCTCAATTTTCTTTGCAGCCCCTCTTGGTGCTTGGGCAGTTTTCCTTGCTGCACCAAATTGTGTGCAACTAAGAACAGTGTTAACCGTGCATGCCTCTCGACTACAAACCAGCTAGGAATGCCCCCAACGTTCGGGTGACAAAGCACCATGGTTGTGAGTGCTGAGCCTTCCCTTCCTCATGTTTCTTGGGAACGTCCATTGTCCCTTGCATCGTAGGTAGATACCTGACAGTGAGAATGCCCCTCATCCATCCTTGATGGGTCTTGTACCTTGACCGTTGGGCGAGCTAGCCTATCCCTCATCTTGCTCGCTCATTCAAAGGGGCTTTGGACATGTGTGGCAAAGGAGAGCCACTATACCTCTTGGCAAATAGAAACCATGGACTTGACAACAACATCCCGCCAGGCCGGCCTGCCTTCAATAGCTGTCTCTCTCATCTTCTAGGTTAAGTCCTGTGTTCACTGCATAACCAGCCTCCAGGCCACCCAACATTTCATCCCACTTCAGCTTCTGGGTTACTTAAGGGGATTGCCCCTTTAACTCGTGGCTATCCATCTCCTTGTGGGCTCAAGGCAAAACCCCACTTGGAGTTGGATCATCATATGGGGGAGGGGAGGGGAAGGGGGTGGGGGAGGGAGGGGGGAGGGGGAGGGAGGGAGGGGAGGGAGGGAGGGAGGGAGAGAGAGAGAGAGAGGGAGAGAGAGAGGGAGAGAGGAGGGAGGGGAGAGAGAGAGAGAGAGAGAGGAAGGGACTGTAGTCCATAGTAAATGGCAAGGGATGCCTTATGAAGGATGGAAGAAAATTTGTAGCCAAAGGAAGAAGAGAAAGCAGACTTACACTCTTGATGTTGCCCCCACACATATCTAGACATGTTATGTCATGTTTGGGACTAAGAAGATTGCAGAGATCGATCTTTGGCATAAAAGAATAATGTATGTGAATATTCTTGAGCTCAAGAACCAAAGCAAGATTGGTGAGAGGTTTACCAAACTTTGATGGCCAATCCATGCATGATTTTTGTGATGCTTGCCAAATAGGTAAGCAAGCTAGACAGAATTTCAAGAGGAGTACTTACATAACAAGAAAGACCTTGGAGCTCATATGCACAAATGTTTGGGGGCCTAGCAAGGAGGCTTCTTAGGTGGATCAAGTATCACATTCCTTGATTTCTTCCCAAGAAAGCTATGCATTTATATCATTAAAGAGAACTCATGTATGTTCTCCATGTTTCAAATGTCAAAGAATGAAGTTGAGAAGGAAACAGTTAATCAAGTGGAAACCCTAAGGTATGATGGAGGGTGAGAGTATTTCTCTATATAAAGTACTTGCAAGATTATGGCATCAAAAGGTAGATCACATGCAAGTACACTCATCAACAAAATGGAGTGGTAGAAAGGAAGAATAAGCACATTGTGGAGATAGCTAGGTGCATTATAAATGAAGCCCCAAATTCTGTAATAAATGCTTTTTTGTGCTAATCCTCTTCAACATCACGAATCTGATTATAGCCAAAAAATCCTTCTAGAAAACTATATATTTCATGTCCAGCTACTGCATCCAAGACCGAAAATGGCATTGGGAAAGGATCTGTAATTGTAGCTACATTTAATTTTCTATAATCCACACAAATCATCAACTTCCCATTCTTTTTCGGAACAACAATGATGGGAGATAACCATGTTACTTGATTAACCGGTTTAATGAATCCATCTACCAATTAACTTATCAATTTCTTGCTTAACCTGTTTTGCAAAATTGGGATTCATTCGGTACCTTCGCTGCACAACCGGAACTGCATCTATTTTTAAATTAATCCTATGTTGATGTAAATTTGGGTCTATGCCTTTCAGTTGTGAATAATCCCAAGAAAATACATCAATATACTCCTTTGAAAAAGAAATTAGACCTTCCAAGAGCTGACCTTCCACTTCTTTACTTACTCTCACCACTTTTGGTTTAACATCAGTCCCTAGATTGATTTCCTGAAGTTCATCTTCCTTCACCCTTCCTGACCTTGCATACTTTTGTTCATATATTTTTTCAGCCAAATTTATCACCTCCTTTTCTTCTTGATCCAATTTCTGCTGAGTCAAAAGTTCCAAATTTTGCTCAAATAACTATGAGTGGACCAACGGGATAAAGATCAAAGGAACATGCCCATGGACTCCATGATGAAGGTAAAGGTTATGAATCCTCTCCAACTTGAAGATACAAGGGTATCAATGAGGCGCATTGTGAGCTAGATGAAGCTAGTGACCAAGGTAAAGAAAATGACCTAGAAGAGGTGGTTACACCTATGGTAAAGATCAGAAGACTCAAGAGGCAGTAGCCAAAGGGTAATGAAAGGAGGTCAACCAGAAAGAAGACCCCCATTTAAAGGTTAAGTTATGACTCTTTCATGGCAAAGCATTTTGCATACATGAAGCAAGTTGTTGCAACTAAAGAGCCAATTACCTATGAGGAAGTTAGGGAGAAACCATAATGGAGGGTTGCAATCTATGATGAGATCAGTGCGCTAAAGGAAAACCACACTTGGGAAATAGTACCCAAGAAGGAAGACATGAAGATATTCCAAAACAAATGGGTATACAAAGTGAATAAGAACTCAGATGGAACCCTAGCTAGACACAAGGCTAGATCGGTGGTGAACGGCTTAACTTAGGCTCAGGGTATAGATTATGATGAAACTTTTAGTCACATTGCTAACAAGATCAAAAGGTCTTTGATAGCCATATGTGCAAGTAAAGGATGGCCAATCTACCAAATGGACATCAAGAATTTTTTTTCTAAATGGTGAGTTAAAGGAGGAAGTGTATATGGCCCAACCTCAATGCTATGAGGATCCACAACGCATAGACTATGTTTGGAGGTTAAAGAAGGGCTTGGATGGTCTTAAGAAAGGCCCAAGAGCATGGAACCAAAGGTTGGTAGATTACTTGAGTAGGTGTGGGTACTCTCTAAGACATGCAAATACATCTCTATACCTAAATAAAGTTGAGGATATGCTACTAGTCATTTGCATCTATGTGGATGGCCCCATCAGATTACGAGTGATCATGCAAGTGTCCAAGACATAAAGAGAAGGCTTGCAAGAGAATTCAAGGTATCTGATTTGGGTAAGTTTGAGTATTTCTCGGGCATTGAAGTTGTGTATGCAAGTGAAGGTATTTACCTATGCCAAAGGAATTACCTCTTAGATATGATCTACAAATATGACATGTTAGATTGCAGGCCAAGTGCTCAACCCATGGATAAAAACATGAAGATTAGCAAGTATGATGGTAAAAAGCTTGATGAATCGACCTTCTATAGGAGCTTGGCAGGTTCATTGATACATGCATCTCTCGCAAGACCTAATTTGAGTTATGTAGTAGGCATACTCTCACAATATATGCATGTAGCCACAAATGTGAACCTAAACTTAGCTAGAAGGTATTAAGGTATATGAAGAGAACAATCAAGCGTGGATTGCTTTATAGGTATGGAGAGGATATTGGAGTTAGACATCTACGAAAGCACGGGAACAGCACAAGGAAGAAGAAGAAGCTTGGAGCACAACACACAATACTGAATGTATTACTAGAGAATGTACAAAGATAAGTAGTTCATTAGGGAAATAGGCGTGTATACAAGCCGGGGGAAAAAAACCTCCTAAAGAGGGAAAAAAGTGCCCCGGTGGTCCTAGAGTGTTCACACACATCACTACCTAAATATATCAACAAATCCCCCTAGGAGTGATGCGGTGAACAAGTAGCTGGCACTCATGTATAAGGAAGTGTCAAGCTATGTGGAGATCACTCCACAAAAGGAAGCAAGCCCAAAGCTTTGCGAAAAGCTTAAAACTTCTCCCTAGGTAGAGCCTTCGTGAAAAGGTCTGCAATGTTCTCCTGCATGGGCACATATGCCAAGCTGATCTCCAGCAGAGAACCTCTCCCTGGCATAATGATAATGCACCTCAATGTTCTTAGTGAGAGCATGGAACACAGGGTTCCTCGCAACTGCCAATGCGCTCTGACTGTCAGTGAAGATGGTGGTGGCAAAAGACTGACCAACACCCAAATCAACCATAAGGCGTTTGAGCCACACACACTCAATAGTAGCTGTGAAAGCTGCCCTATACTCTACCTCACAACTGGAAGTGGCCAGAATAGGCTGCTTCTTGCTCAATCGAGATATACATGAGCTACCAAGCATGAAGCAAAAGCCACTAGTGGAAACACGAGTGTCATAGCAACCAACCCACTCTGAGTCAGAAAAAGCATGCAAATCTGGCGGTAGTGATCCACCCTTGGGATAAAACAACCCAAGTAGTCGAGTACCACTCAAGTAGCAAAAGATGTGCTTAACCACCTGCCAATGCTTGACACCTGGGCAATGCATAAACCTGCTCATCTGTGAGATAACAAACTGAATATCTTGCCGAGTAATGCATAAGTAAATCAAGCATCCAACAGCTTGCTGATAGAGAATAGCATCAAATGCATCTCCAACATCATGAAGAATCAGTCGTAAACCTGTTTCCATAGGAGGGGCAATAGGTTTACAGTCTTCAAGGCCAAAACATTGCAATAATGTGTCAATATATTTCATTTGACACAAAGCCAGTGAGCAGCATGTCATCAACATAAACCACAATGATCAGAAGTACATCATTACCACACTTAACATATAAGGTGCTTTCAATTGGACTGTTCTCAAAACCATGTGCAATCAGATAGGCATGTTTTTTTTTCATACCAAGCATGTGGTGCTTGCTTTAAACCATATAATGGCTTCTTTAACCTGCACACCTAGTTTTCATGCCCTTTTTGCACAAAGCCATGGGGATGAAAAACATACACTTCTTCATGCAAGTTGCCATTTAGAAATGCTGTTTTGATATCCAACTCATGTACATTCCAACCATGATGAGCTGCAAGTGCACAGATGCTACAAACAGTAGTCATTCGACAAGTAGGTGCAAAGGTCTCATCAAAATCAATGCCTTTTTCCTGTGCATAACCCTTTGCAACAAGCCTAGCCTTATGCCTGTCAACTGTACCATCAGACTTACGCTTCAGCTTGTATACCCACTTAGTCCCAATGGCCTTCTTTCCAGGAGGAAAGTCACATAAAGAAGTATTATTCTTCATTATAGCATGATATTCAGATTGCATAACAACCATCCAATTTTCTGAATTTTGTGCTTCATCAAATGAAACAGGCTCATTCTCATCACAGAGATTAGATGCAGCCATAGCATAGCAATCTAATGCAAAAGAGGCACTATGAGAGCCTGAAAGAGTACGATATGACAAAGCTGCATCTAATTTTCTATCATGCAAAGCACCAACCATTTTGGCATAGTTTTTGCCTACTCAATATCAACTCTCTCATCAACAAGTGCATCATGTAAATCTGCATAAAAAATGGAATGATCTGCATCATCACATGAAACTTGCAAAGGCTGAGAAGTTGCCTCATTAGGACCAGCACTAGACTGTCCACTTGTAAAAAGAGGTAGCAAAGTATCATACATGTCTTTGGAGCTAATAGATGTCTCCTTAGTACATGAAAGCAATGGCTGAATAACATCTTCCACAAAAACATCACAGCTAGCCAGAATGCATTTAGTCTGTGGATGATACAGACGATAGCCTTTACTTTTAGAACTGTATCCAGCAAAAATGCATTTTACTACTTTATCATCCAATTTTATGCGATGTTGTTTAGGCACTAATGCATATGCCAAACAACCAAAAACACGCAGATGACTACCAGATGGCTTGCGATCATGCCAAGCCTCATATGGAGTGATAGACTGCAGTGCTTTAGTGGGACACTTGTTAATTACATATGCTGCACACATGACAGCCTCAAGCCAGAAACTATGTGGTAAAGCCTGACTCCACCATACACCTCACCATCTCCATGAGTGAACTATTCTTTCGTTCAGCAACTCCATTTTGTTGAGGTGTATACGGCACTATACATTGGTGTTTTATTCCACGTTTAGCCAGAAATGTATTAAAATCAGAAGACATATATTCCCCCCCTCAATCAGAAAGGAGGGTGCCCATTTTACATGTTGATAGATTTTCAACCAAAACCAAAAACTGTTTGAAGTTCATGAGCACTTTGGACTTTGCCTTCAATGTATATACCCATGCATGCCTGAAAAAATCATTGATGAAAGTCACGAAGTAAAGATAATTCCCAAAAGAAGGTGTTTGCATAGGACCACAGACATCACTATGTACAAGTTGCGATTTCTGAGTAGCTGGAACTGAACCATCTTTTGGAAAGGATGAACGTTGCATTTTGCCCAAAATATAGCCTTCACACACATGTTTTCCAGGTGCCTCAAGTTTGGGCAAAGAGGACACCATTTTAGATTTCTGCAGGCGTAGCAAACTAGCAAAATTCAGATGACCAAAGCATGCATGCCAAAGCTTTGCATCTAACATAGCTTGAGAATCATGTACTGCACATGCCAAATCATTTACAGATCCTTCATAGTCTATGAGATTATACAGTCCGCGACATAAAATGCTAGAAGCAATAATCATGTCGCCATTTGATAGATCATGAACTGTACACTTGTCATCAACAAATTTCACAACCAAGCCAATCTTCGCTAATGCAAAAATTGACAACAGATTTTTCTTGATCTTTGGCACAAACAAAGCATCTGACAAAGTGAAAGAACTACCATCAGCAGTAGTCAAAATGATCTTACCAACTCCCATAACATGATAAGAGGAGTTTTTGGTGCATGTGATAGTATTCCCTCTAGGGGCATGCTCGAGTGAAGAGAAGAAACTACGCTGCGAGGTAACATGTTTGGTCCCCCCACTATCAAAATACCAAACATCTCAGTCTACTACAGACATGCACTACTCATGAGAAGATGGGCCAAAACTGCACACAGTTGTAAACACCCATTCTTCTTTCTGCACAAGATTAGTAGACTCTATTTTTGGTGTAGAGGCCTCTGCAACAACCATTCTAGCCTCTTCTTCTTTGCCTCTTTAGCAGCCAGTTTTGGACAGTTCTTTATGATATGATCAATTCCTTTGCAGTACTTGCAAAACAATTTCTGCTTTTCGGATTTCTTTTCATCTTTGTCTTCCCTCTGATATGAATTAGGAAGACCATTGAGAATGGTGTGCACAAGTAAGCTATCTGGTATAACCTCGTTAGCAGAAATCAATTGTTCCTTCAAGTATTTGATCTTTGTTAGAAAATTGTCCATGGAATCACCTTCATTCATGTGCTCACTCTCCAACTATTTTCGGAGGTAAGCAACACGAGCCTCATTCCTAGCTTGGTACAATGTGGTAAGAGTATCCCAAGCATCCTTAGCTATTTTGCAAGAGCGTATGTGAGGAATAATGGCATGTTTGACAGACAAAGCTATCAATGCATGTGCATGGGCATCTCTGTCATCCCAAGGAATGTGCTCTATAGTAGGTGCACTAGAAACCGCGGTACAAACAGGAATATGCAGAATATCATCATCTTCGACACCTTCTGCATCAGCTTCAGTACCTACAGTTGTAACAGTTGCAGGTGTGATAGGACATTTTTCAACACCCTGCACAATGTTCCATAGTCCTTTTGCAACCAATACATGTCGCATCATATAAGCCCATAACGGGTAGTTGGTACCATCCAACTTATCCTCAACAGCCAACATACGGAATACATCACTACTTTCAGCCATGGCCGGTGACTAAAATACCTTGATGCAAAAAATTGACTATATCTCAAAAAGTTGAACAAAATTGCCTAGAGGAATTCTGCTAGACTTGTAGCAGACTTTGAGACGCTTATATTGGTGAACCAAAATTGGTATATATCTTTGGCACAAAAAGATGAAATAGCCTGCATAAGCGCTGTGATAGTGTGTTCGGAGGCCAAAACGAGCTCATATCATGATTTCGGCACCACGAAGCGAAGCAGTTTGGATCTTGAAAACACATTGAGTATGCTCACCAAAATTTGTGCGATTCTGAGACTACAACCAGAGGAGTGTCGATGACACCCTAGATGAAGTGGCCACCTGCTCTCATACCAATTGTTAAAGTTAGACATCTGTGGAAGCACGGGAACAGCACAAGGAAGAAGAAGAAGTTTGGAGCACAACACACAATACTGAATGTATTACTAGAGAATGTACAGAGATAAGTAGCCCATTAGGGAAATAGGCGTATATACAAGCGGGAAAAAAAAACTCCTAAAGAGGGAAAAAAGTGCCCCGGTGGTCCTAGAGTGTTCACACACATCACTACCTAAATATATCAACAGAGGAGCTATAAATCAAAACATGGAGTGATGCAGATTGGCCAGGGAGTATTGATGATAGGAGGTCTATATCTAGCTATGTGTTCATGCTATGAACAAAAGCCATCTCTTGGATTAGTAAGAAGCAACCTCAAGTGGCATTTGAGTATAGGGCATTAGAACTCACTAGATGTATGGTTATGTGGTTAAAGAAGCTACTAAATGACTTTGATATGTAGGTTAAGACAATCCTCATCTCTGGAGACAACATGTCTAGCATACATCTAGCCAACAATGCCATGTATCATGCAAGGAGCAAAGATATAGAGGTATATTATCATTATGTGAAGGAAAAGTTTGTAAGAAAATATGTGTTTGTGCATTTCATAGGTAAAAAGGACTAGGCTAGTGATATTTTTGTTGATATATTTAGATAGTGATGTGTGTGAACACTGTAGGAGTGTCAGGACACTTTTTTCCCTCTTTAGGAGGTTTTTTCCCCCGGCTTGTATATACGCCTATTCCCCTACTATAGGCTACTTATCTTTGTACATTCTAGTGGTAATACATGTAGTATTGTGTGTTGTGCTCCAAGCTTCTTCTTCTTCTTCCTTGTGTTGTTCACGTTGTCGTCGAGATTTTCTCTCCTCTCTCACTTGTGAAGGCCTACAAAAAAACATATTTGGTGAAGGTAGCCGGAATTCCCCGAGAAGTCCAGGATGCATCAAGGATGTCAAAGGAAACTCACATACAAAGTTTCAAAGAAATCAAGAAAGTCCATGGTAGCGGTCAAAGCTGGTCAAAGTTGGGAAATTAGGGCAAAAATTTCATTGTCACCAAATTAGATGAAAATCCATATACTTGTAAAGATTGTCAAAGGCAGTCTATAGCCCAAATTTCAGCAGAAAATGGATTTAGTAGCACATTGATATGCTATGTTCATTTTGTAAAAATGTATTTTTTCTAGTTTGACCCTACAAATTCTTGTATAGAAATTTATGTTAGCCATATGGTTTGGCATGTATAAAGACCATATGTGGCTACATATTTGTATAAAGTTTCAAGGCTATCCGAGCTTCCTAGACACCTTAATGCCACCTTGCAAGCTTCCAAATGTAGTCAAACTTGTACAAGTTAGATTCAGATGGGAGTTTTTTCTGCATATTCTTGAAGGAGATCTTTGGAAACATAGTCCTACAATGTTTCATCTTCATCAAAGACTTTTTGGAGGGTCAAAGAGCACAAAGTCCAGTTTTCAAGGTCACCGCAGTTTTCTAGAATAAGAAAATTGAAGGCTTGAATGTCTGCCACATGTCAAAATATGATTGAACCATGTTGTACGGTCAAGATGAGCTCATATTCAAGGGTGGAGATGCACTAAAGCATAAAGGAAGGAGGATCCACGAATTTTTTCCATAAAAGAAGACCTTTTTTACAATCAAAGATCAATAATGTAGCATTTCTCCAAAAATAGTGGCTTATCTTATCCGAATTGATGTCAGCACTGATCCGACGGTCCAGATCATCCCCAGATCCAATGGTGGAGAATGAGGGCGCCTAAATTTCACTCCTTTACACTAGATTTGATAGAAAGAACAATTCCAAGCCATTGATTTGATTAATCAAATGGTTGTAATCAAAAGTAGTGATCCTAGAGTTGAGAGTTGATTTCTCTAGATCCAAGGGCCCAAATTCATTCAAAAAACTATATAAACCCCCCTCCAAACTCCTAGAGCATCATTGTTAGGCATCCATAGAGCTCATGCTAGCTTACGGTTTCCTTGAGACGATCACCCTCGGTTGAGCGAGTGAGGATCCAAGGTGAGCTAGTATGAGTATAGAACCTAGTTTCAAATTTAAGTTAGAACTCCAATCTAGGATAGGCTCTTGAAACCAGCATCTCTATCTTGACTCACCCTCGGTGGAGCGTGTGAGTGAGTTAGAGCTGATTTTAATGAGTCTTAGACTTCTTTAGTTAGACGTTACGAGCCTAGACAGACATAGGGTCACTGGAGTGGAACTCACCTTCTTACGTGTGACATTCGGTTGAACTGTCATGGTTTGAGGGTCGGAACCACCTTTGATCAGTAGACTGCTTAGCATGACGTACCACGACGATATTTTACATGTAACTTAATTCAAATCCTTTTAATTCATGTCACTTGTCACTTGTCTCTTGTCTCCTCTCTCAGTCTCTTAAGTATTTTTACATGTCTTCTATTTCTTCTATGTGTGAGAAGGCTCCGCAGTATTGCGTTGAACCAGTGAGGATGTTTCTTTGAGCTTGTGAGTGAAATCCATCATCATAATTCACTTGCATGTATATAATCCATACAAATCCATACATATTTATTAGTTTCTGAAAGTGTATAAGAAGCTCCAATATTGGACCATTCTTCCTTTCGAAACTGATTTATGTGTAAGGATTCCATCTATTCTCGTCATGCATACATATCATCCAAAGAAGGCTATACATATGGATTAGAATTAGGAAGTGTTTAAGAAGCTCCTCCAATGGACCATTCTTCCTTCCAAATTTGATTCGTGTGTATGGTTCTCTTTCATTCTTATCATTCATGTCATCAATCTAACTTGCACACCTACATTCCCATTCCCATAATTATTTCAACATCTCTCTCTTCTCCATACTCAACATTAATTTCACCTTCACATCTTTAAACCTTCCAACATTCATTAGCTTCATACACCCTGTGTGTGCCACGACCGGACCCGATCCACCCGGATTGCGATCACCTCCACATTTGAACCCGACGTGAAACGCTTCGTGGTATTTGCTTCTGATCTTGTTGGGAGGTTGTGATCCATATCCTTTGTTTCATATTTTTCATCCTCATCATATCATCATCATCAGTCTTGAGTGTTGCACTGGATTTCTCACAATATCGTGCACATCTTCGTCGTGAAGTAAACGCATTTGTGAGAGATCTAGAGCATCGTGCATCACTTGCTTATTCACACAAGATGGAGGAAGGATTCAAATCCCTTATTGTTGAGAAACAAGGCCAAAGAATAGTCTCTTCTATGTTGAGAGAGAAGGGAAAATTCAATGGCATCAACATCACAAGCTACTTAGATTTGTTTGAAGAGCAAGCTATGATTTTTGGTCTTCCCGAAGATCTTTTGATATCATTCTTTGAACGAATTGTTGATAGCTCTATCATAAACCGTGTCACTCAATATGATAGTCTTCCTTGGAGTGATTTTAGAAAGGAGATGCTCAAAGAATTCTATCTTGAAGATTATAGCCAACATAATCGGGATGGATTCTTACGATGGGTCAATTCTCCAAAGCCTAGTAGCTCTATTACTCACTTACAAAATGAGTATATTAGACGCTATGAACAACTTCCTGATGAGGATAAGATAACTTTGGAACCTGATCTTGTGATCAATTTTCTTAAGCTTCTTCATCCTGAAACTCGTAGGGAAGTTGAATGGCGATTAGAAGAACCAGATAAGCGCTATGGTCTTACTGACAATTGGCAAAAAGTGCGTAAAGTAGTAGAGGCTGTAGCCCATAGACATCAAAGACAATCCATGCTTTATGAACAAACTAGTCTTCCTCAAGCTAGCCTTCCACAAACTAAGGAGCAAGTTAGAGAACAATCCCATGCTATGCTTTTTGACTCTACTCCTATTCCTCAAATGATGGAGCCTACTCAAGGTTTTAAAGTAGAGCCAAATAAAAGTGTAGTTGAACAATCTCAAGTGGATATTCTCACTAAGCAAATGGAAAGTCTTATTGCTACACAATCCAATTTGGCCAAGACTATAGATGCTTTACAATCTAGTTACACCAAAACTTTCCAAAATCAAATGAACCCAATGACTTTTCAAGAGCCTAATCAACATGTTATAGCTACCAATCAAAATCCACAAATAGCTCCTACTCAAGCATATCAAGTTCCTCCAATGCATAATCCTTCAATTCAAAATCCTCAAATGTATCAAAACATGTATCCTCAAGCTTCTCAAATAGCTTTTCAAAATCCTCAAAATCAAAATTTTCAAAATCATCAACCGTATAATATGGAAGCTCCTCTTGCACCTCAAGTACTACATGTTGCTCCCCAAGCTCCTCAAATACATCAATTGCATTTTCAAAATCCTAATTATCCTGTTCAAGCAATACCTTATCAACAAAATCCTCAATTTCAAAATTTCCCACCACAAGTTAATCAAAATCCTCAAAATCAAAATGGTTTTGTGCGTGGCCCTCGTAGGTGTCCTTGGTGTGATTCGTTAGAGCACTTTTTGAGAGATTGTGAATTATTGAAGGTTGCTAAGGAGCAACGACTAGTAATAGACATAGACAAGAAAATCTGTGACTATCGATCTAGGCTACCTTTGCAAGGAAATTATGGTAAGGGAGGAATGAAAAAACATTATGAAAATATAACCATAATGGACGTAGGAACTAGAGGAGTGAAACTAGAAGCTCTTGATGAACAACAAGTAGAATCAAGTAAACCCACAAAGGAAGGTGATTTTTCCATAGAGGCTTTAGTAAGAGCACGGGATGAGATTAGGAGAATAACGGCTTGGGAGTCACCAATAGAAGATCAATCTCTTATTTCTCACATATCCAATGTAGAAGAAAAACGAAAAAGAGATGAAGCTGAGCCTAGTGAAAGAAGAGTAACACGAAAACAAACCTCAGAGGGAATAGAAACAATCATAGAGCAGGGAGAAACATCACAATCCAAAGATAAACAAGAAGAATCACAACCCAATGAACAAAAACAAGAGGAGAAACAAAAAGGGAAGAAGACAAAGCAAAGAAAAACAGAACCAAAGCCTTTAGATAAACAAGAACAATCAAAACAAACTGAAGACCAAACACGAGAACATGAACAAAAACAAGACCCTGAGCAAAAACAAAAGAAACCAAAGAGAAAACCTAAAGCCATCTTGATTTCAGAAATTGAGAGAAAAATAGATCCTATGGAGATTTTAGATGACATTTTGCTTAAGAGTCAAGTGACTATGTCTTTAGAACAAGTTTTCTCTATTGCAAAGCCTGTTTTTAAAGATAACTTTATCGGCCTAATTAAAAGGAAGAGGTTTCCACTTAATCTAGATACTGAGATGCAAGATTCTCTAGATCAAGATCAAGCTATGAATGAAGCCTTAAACTTTGATGAATCTGATGAAGAGGACTTTGATGATGATGAAGTAAATGTTAATAAAAATTTCTTAGGACCTATTCAACCTGACCATGAAAATCATGAAAACAATCCTAAAAGCCACTTTAAAAGAACATTTTGGTCTAGAGGTACATCAGAGATGCATGTTAAAATAGGAAATGATAAGAACACTATCACTGTAAATGCATTAGTAGATTCCGGCTCTGAAATCAATGTGATTTCAAGAGAAGTCTATGATAAGTTTCGATGGCCCATAGATAAAGATTGTGGATGGCGTATGAGAACTGCAGATAATGGTGTAGGTACCCTGTATGGAGCTTGTGCTAGTGTGCCCATATCCATAGGAGGAATCACAGAAGAGTTTCACTTTTTTATTCAAGATAATTGCTCCTATGAAGTTCTCTTAGGTCAACCCTTTATTTGTGAGAGTCGTATGGAAACTAAAGCCATGGATGATGGGTCTACCTATGCTAGATTTAAGTCTAAGGATGGAATGCAATCACTTCAAGTCATGACAGTAGGAGTGAATCATCCTAGGAATCGATTGTCAATTAGAAAGAAACCTATTGTTACTCATGGTCATGAGCATGCTTGTAGTGATTGTGCACCTCGATTCATGTTTGGAGCTACATATGATCAAAATTTCGGATAGAATCCATTGTTGAGCGGGACAATAGTGGATATTGGTTTGACATCTCGCATCCAACCAACATGTACAATAGTTTGTCACTTTGTTTTCCACATTGTAGATTAGATTTTCTTCATAAGAGTCAATTGTCCAAGTCTTTTATCCAAAAAACCCAAAAAAATTATAAAAATAACAAAATCATGGAACATGATGAGAACATTGAGCATGTGATTGAAACATCTCATTGTTTCTCTACTCTTGAGGAGTTAGAGTTATGTCTTCAACAAAATTCTAATTCCCATATTATTCTTCTTTCTTCCCTTGATGAGTATGCTCTAATCCAAGAGTATGCTCTCAATGTTGACAAGTGCTCAAAATTTAACCAAACACATGATGCCTTGGTTGAAACAAAGTACAAAACTGTAGACAAAAAAATCAAACCCATAGCTCAACCGTTACCTCAAGGAAGTAATGAAAAAATTATTGATGTGAAAAATGATCCAATTCTTCGGGATAAGAAAAACATAGGACATACATTCACGGATGAGACAATCAAACAAGTGAAAATTGGTAGAGATGATGACTTTCTTTTGCCAGCAGAGAGAGATAAATTTGAGAGAGTCATTCGTAGCCATGGAAAAGCCTTTACTATGTATCCTCATGAGATCGGTTGTGTAGATCCTAAGCTAGTCGCACCCATGATAATCTTTACTATTCCACATATTCCATGGAATCTTCGTCCTATACCTGTTCCAAAGGCTCACTTACCTGAGCTAATGAAACTACTTAAGGAGAAGATAAACATGAGAATTTTAGAGCCATCTTTTGCACCTTACTCAAATAGATGGTTCACTGTGCCTAAAAAGAATGGGAAACTACGTTTTATTCAAGATCTCCAACCCGTCAATAAAGTCACCATAAGGAATGTAGGAACAGGACCCATTGTAGATGAGTTTGCTGAATCATTTTCAGGACATTCTATATATTCAATGGGTGATCTATATTCTGGATATGACTAATTCCAATTAGCAATTGATAGTCGTGACATAACCACAATGAAAACTCCTTTAGGCTTAGTGCGAATGTGTACTTTACCTCAAGGAGCGACTAATTCTGTGGCTCATATGATGAGTGCTATGAATATGGTCTTACATGACTTTATCCCTCATATAACTATGCCATTCATTGATGATATTCCAATTAAAGGGAGTGAGGAACGTGTAAAGGACATTACTTTAGATTCATCGGGATGTCGTAAATTTGTTCTTGACCATATCTCTGATTGTGAAAGAATATTTCAACGATTTGAAGAGGTAGGTCTCACATTTTCCATAGAGAAATCTGTTTTTGGTGTCAACGAGGTACTTATTGTTGGACATTTATGTGGCCATTATGGTCGAAAGCCATACCCACAAAAAGTTGATGCCATTAGCAAGATTTCTGAAACATGTAACAACGTGAGTGAGGTACGTAGATTTCTTGGTGCTTGCATCTTTTATGTTATTTGGATCCCTCACTTTGCTCATGTTGCTGATTGTCTTTATGACTTGTTGAGGAAGAAACGAAAATTTATTTGGACTGACAAACACACTCAAGCTATGCGTAAATTGAAGAAATTATTGCTTAAAGCTCCCATCCTTAAGCGTGTAGACTATTCTGCTAACAAACCTATTATATTGACTGTTGATACTAGTCCTATTGGTATAGGTTGGGTCATAAGTCAAGATGATAGTGAAGGGAATAGATATGCAATTAGGTTTGGTGCCAAAATTCTACATGAAACACAACGAAAATATCCACAAATCAAACGAGAACTATGGGGTATGGTAACAGCTTTGAAAACAGACAAAGAATATTTCATTGGTGCAAATGTCAAAGTTGAGACTGATTGTTTGCCTCTCATTGGAATGATAGCCAATTGTTCATCTCCTGATATAGCCATGCTTAGATGGATCTCATATATTAAGTTCATAAATCCTGAGCTAGTTCATATTTCAGGTAAGTCAAACTCAGTTGCTGATATGTTATCGAGAGCTAGATTTGATGATGATCTTGAAAGTGATCTAATAAAGAATGTGAATTTAGTTGACTATGTTCCACATATATATGAGTATGAGAAATTTCATGAGTCTGAGTACGAAGATGAATGGAGAGACATAGGAAAGTATCTCAGTACACTACAACCATTACCTAGCTGGACTACGAATAGATTCCGTAACATTAGGAAACGAGCTTATAACTTTTTCCTATGTAATGGTTATCTTTGGAGACATGCTAAGGGTAAGGTTAAGAATCCACAACGAGTCCTGGGAAAACGAGGTCTTCAATTGCAAGTAATGAAGGAAATGCATGAGACATTATGGGCCGGTCATAAAGGATTTTTTGGAACATATGAAAAAATTAGAAGTACCTATTATTGGCCTAAGATGTATGTTGACATTAGTAGCTATGTTTCTACATGTTCTACTTGTCAACTTCATTCATCAGTCAAACATAGAGATCCGTTGCATCCTACTTATCCACCTTGTATTCACTACAAGTGGGTAGTAGATCTTGTAACTATGCCTAAAGGTATTGACAAAATGCGTTACATTGTACTTGCAAGAGAAGATTTAACTAATCATGTAGAGGGACGTGCACTACGATCTAATACCACTTACAATGTTTGCAAATTCTTGCTTGAAGATGTCATAAGTCGCTTTGGGTACATAGAGAAAGTAGTTGCCGATCGTGGAGAGTTAAATGCGAGAGAAGCTAAAGAGTTCTTTGAGCGTCACGGTATTCGTTTGTCTCTCACTACTGCATATAACCCAGAGGCCAATGGTAAAATAGAGAGAGGGCATCCACCTATTGTGAAAGCCATATCTAAAGCATGTAATGGTGACATCAAACAATGGCCTAAATTCTTACCTTTTGCACTTTGGGCAGATAGAATGACATGCACACGTACTACTGGATATATGCCTGCTGAACTCATGTACTGCCAAAAACCATTGTTTCCAATTCAGTCTCATATTTCTGCATGGTCAAATTTTCCTTGGTCTGAAAACATGTCTACTGATGATTTTTTGAGTTTGCGTATTAAAGAGTTAGAACAAGGTAAATTAAGACTTGATGATGCTGTTGAAAAATTAAGAGAATCTAGAATGAAGAACAAGCATTATTTTGATAAAACTCATCGATTGCGTCCTAAGCCAATTGAAGTAGGAGATTGGGTGCTCATTTATGATAGTACATTTGACTCTCAATATGATGCACGCAAAAAGCTCACTCAACGGTGGTTTGGGCCATACATAGTATCAAAAGTCAACAACAATGGTACGTATGCTCTTTGTGAATTAAATGGTGTTGCACTAAAAACTTTGATTGCAGGTAAAAGGATAAAGTTATTCAAGAAGCGTGATAATGACGAGTACATTTTGGATGAGGACATTGAAGAAGATGACAACAATGAGGCCGATTCATAAACAGGAGTATCCATGTTATAAAAAAAATATATATATATATATAATTAATTTTCAAGTTCATGTTGCTTTGTTTTTTTTCAAGTTCATTCTATTTTTTTTCCATGCTTGTTTCATGCATGTTTTTTTTCAGTCTTTGCATTGCATTGCATATCCACATCACTTGAGTCAAAAAAGGCAAATGATGATTTCTCTACTTGTGTAAAATTTTATCTTAAGTAGTAACTTATCTACCAAGAAATTGTTTATAATCTAGGATTGTGGAAAGATAGGGCATGTAGATTTGGAGGTTTATTTTGGTGACCAGACTTTCACATATAAACATGCATATGTATCCTATATCGAAAGCATAATTGTTGAAATCCTAGCTCCTGCTATTGCATGTTTCTACATCCTTAGTCCATCTCACAGCACTTGTATCGGAGTTTAAACGTCTGTTCTCCGTCATCAAAAATGGTTGTACCTTGTATCGGGGTTTAATTTTTCCTCGTCAAAAAAAAAAAAAAAAAAACTACATGTTACCAAGAAGTTTACACTTTCTTCCACCCCAAAAAAGTGATCGTAACCATAAAGTTGCCGAATCATCATCATCATCGAAAAAAAAAAAAAAAAGAGCAAGCCAAAGGAGGATAAAGAGGCATAGTAGAATAAATCACGGGCTATATAAGCAGATTTATGCATTAGTGGAGTTTAGTTAGATTTCCTTGCATGTTATTAGAGAAAGAGCATATTCATATTTATGTAGGAAAGGAGTTGATCTAAAATAAGCTAAAGATGAAAGATGTCTCTTGAAAATCCTAAATCTTTGTTTATAATCATATTTAAGGTAGATTGCTTTATGAAAAAGGTACAAATTTTTCTTCAAGATGAGAGGAACTGATGCTTAAAACGACTCAATACAACCACTTCCACTTCATATTGATGCTTGTTTTTTTTTCTTTCTTGTTGCCAATGTTGCTTGTTCATTTGCATATATGTTGCCTATTTGTTCATGCATATTCATGTTTCCTGTTTCAATTCTTTCTTTCATGCAAATTTTGCTTCATGTCACGTTACCTACTTATTCATGCATATAATCAATTTTCCTTCCATGTTTCTTATGTTGCCTATAAAAGAATTTGATGCCTGGAACATTTTGTTTTTCACAGATGCTAGAGTGGCGCTTCCGGAGGAATCGCAGGTTTAGTGGGGGCGAATGTCGTCGAGATTTTCTCTCCTCTCTCACTTGTGAAGGCCTACAAAAAAACATATTTGGTGAAGGTAGCCGGAATTCCCCGAGAAGTCCAGGATGCATCAAGGATGTCAAAGGAAACTCACATACAAAGTTTCAAAGAAATCAAGAAAGTCCATGGTAGCGGTCAAAGCTGGTCAAAGTTGGGAAATTAGGGCAAACATTTCATTGTCACCAAATTAGATGAAAATCCATATACTTGTAAAGATTGTCAAAGGCAGTCTATAGCCCAAATTTCAGCAGAAAATGGATTTAGTAGCACATTGATATGCTATGTTCATTTTGTAAAAATGTATTTTTTCTAGTTTGACCCTACAAATTCTTGTATAGAAATTTATGTTAGCCATATGGTTTGGCATGTATAAAGACCATATGTGGCTACATATTTGTATAAAGTTTCAAGGCTATCCGAGCTTCCTAGACACCTTAATGCCACCTTGCAAGCTTCCAAATGTAGTCAAACTTGTACAAGTTAGATTCAGATGGGAGTTTTTTCTGCATATTCTTGAAGGAGATCTTTGGAAACATAGTCCTACAATGTTTCATCTTCATCAAAGACTTTTTGGAGGGTCAAAGAGCACAAAGTCCAGTTTTCAAGGTCACCGCAGTTTTCTAGAATAAGAAAATTGAAGGCTTGAATGTCTGCCACATGTCAAAATATGATTGAACCATGTTGTACGGTCAAGATGAGCTCATATTCAAGGGTGGAGATGCACTAAAGCATAAAGGAAGGAGGATCCACGAATTTTTTCCATAAAAGAAGACCTTTTTTACAATCAAAGATCAATAATGCAGCATTTCTCCAAAAATAGTGGCTTATCTTATCCGAATTGATGTCAGCACTGATCCGACGGTCCAGATCATCCCCAGATCCAATGGTGGAGAATGAGGGCGCCTAAATTTCACTCCTTTACAATAGATTTGATAGAAAGAACAATTCCAAGCCATTGATTTGATTAATCAAATGGTTGTAATCAAAAGTAGTGATCCTAGAGTTGAGAGTTGATTTCTCTAGATCCAAGGGCCCAAATTCATTCAAAAAACTATATAAACCCCCCTCCAAACTCCTAGAGCATCATTGTTAGGCATCCATAGAGCTCATGCTAGCTTACGGTTTCCTTGAGACGATCACCCTCGGTTGAGCGAGTGAGGATCCAAGGTGAGCTAGTATGAGTATAGAACCTAGTTTCAAATTTAAGTTAGAACTCCAATCTAGGATAGGCTCTTGAAACCAGCATCTCTATCTTGACTCACCCTCGGTGGAGCGTGTGAGTGAGTTAGAGCTGATTTTAATGAGTCTTAGACTTCTTTAGTTAGACGTTACGAGCCTAGACAGACATAGGGTCACTGGAGTGGAACTCACCTTCTTACGTGTGACATTCGGTTGAACTGTCATGGTTTGAGGGTCGGAACCACCTTTGATCAGTAGACTGCTTAGCATGACGTACCACGACGATATTTTACATGTAACTTAATTCAAATCCTTTTAATTCATGTCACTTGTCACTTGTCTCTTGTCTCCTCTCTCAGTCTCTTAAGTATTTTTACATGTCTTCTATTTCTTCTATGTGTGAGAAGGCTCCGCAGTATTGCGTTGAACCAGTGAGGATGTTTCTTTGAGCTTGTGAGTGAAATCCATCATCATAATTCACTTGCATGTATATAATCCATACAAATCCATACGTATTTATTAGTTTCTGAAAGTGTATAAGAAGCTCCAATATTGGACCATTCTTCCTTTCGAAACTGATTTATGTGTAAGGATTCCATCTATTCTCGTCA
Organism: Ceratopteris richardii; assembly: GCA_020310875.1. NCBI lineage: Eukaryota > Viridiplantae > Streptophyta > Polypodiopsida > Polypodiales > Pteridaceae > Ceratopteris > Ceratopteris richardii. The sequence goes on from CM035432.1 coordinate 158,361, forward strand.
TGCATACATATCATCCAAAGAAGGCTATACATATGGATTAGAATTAGGAAGTGTTTAAGAAGCTCCTCCAATGGACCATTCTTCCTTCCAAATTTGATTCGTGTGTATGGTTCTCTTTCATTCTTATCATTCATGTCATCAATCTAACTTGCACACCTACATTCCCATTCCCATAATTATTTCAACATCTCTCTCTTCTCCATACTCAACATTAATTTCACCTTCACATCTTTAAACCTTCCAACATTCATTAGCTTCATACACCCTGTGTGTGCCACGACCGGACCCGATCCACCCGGATTGCGATCACCTCCACAACGTGCTTCCAAGATGACTTATTCCAACAATTGGTATCAGAACAGGTCGCTGCTTCATCTAGGGCATCCTCCACACTCCTTCGGTCATAGTCTCAAGATCGCATGAGATTTGATACATATACTCAAGGTGATTAAGAGATCAAAATAGCTTTGCTAGTGTTGAAAAAAGTCCATGGAAAGTCCAAGTGATGGCTTGAGTCATCAAAAGGCTTAGAAATTTAAAAAGAAATGTCAACTCATTATAGAGTTCACTTGTGAACTCCCTCTTGTAATCTTTGAGTATTTACTTGATGTAAAAAGTGAAAGCACCTAAAGTGGTTGAGTCCACTTGATGAAATAAGAAAGGAGAAGTTAGGAATTCATGATTGAAGGTAGTTGGAGAATCAAATCAATCACTAAAAAGTTTGGAGAGTGATTATAGGAAGATTCAAATTCAAAATTTGGCTCCAACCATCACTATAAATACATGGCTCTTTAGTCGTGTTTTTTAGACATCCATGAGCTGAGATTTATTCCATATCAAAGTGTGCATTCAAGGCACACATATGTCTCAATAGGTCCATTGTTCTTTACAATCAATATACTTTCATTTTCATGATCATTTGAGTTCGTATTTTCATGCTTTTGTGAAGTGTACTGTTCACTATCATATCTCTCAGTTTTCTTAGTTAGATAGCAGAGATGATTTCTCTGAGCTTGGTGCATCATTTTCAATGATTTAATTTGTTAAGGTTTTCTCCTTATGTTTAATATATACTCATAAATTTTCATTGCGATTGGGTTTTTCAATCGTGAGCTATATCCATTTAAATTCGACTATATCACTTCATTCTCTACTTCTCTGTCAGTACTCCATCAGATGAGTGTTTTTCTCAGAGCTAGTTCTCAATGTGTACATCACCATTTTCCATGATTCAAAGATTCATAGAATCAGCATAGTATAAGCGTAGAAAATTTCATAAGCATTGCATCTTGGAATCTCGAGATATTACCATTTCTCTTCTCACGGTTCTGAGTACTGCTACAACCCATGAAAATCGGGATGGTGCTATAACTTGCTAGACTTCTTTCTCTTTATGTGCTCCATCATTTCACAATTGTTAGCTAACTAAGTTAATAAGAGTTCCCCAAAAGGAATTAAGTTAATTTCTGCTGTGGCTAGAGAATTATTCACAACACTAGGTAGGTATATGAACCAAAATAGCAAGTTTTTTGTTCTTGAATCTACTTCAACTTATCTATTTTGATTCATCTTTTTTAGAACGATCTTCCAAGGTACATAGGGTTTCTAATACATCCTTTGGCAAGCTAAAAGAGCCCACTACATATCCCTGGAGTTTATTTGGCTGATGTAGTGCAACATCTTTGCACCACCACTTGATCTTCTCCAAGTTCAAATCCATCGCTTCACAGTGGTATTAGAGCAAGGTTGGACAACATCTCAAGAATTCTGGAATGCACTTGAAGCCTTCTTCTCTTCAAGTAAAAAGGCAAGGAAGCATCAACTATGGCTAGACTTCACAACTCTCAAGAAAGCTCCCATACAAAATGTGACTGATTTTGTCACAAAGCTCAAGGACATAGCATATCAATTGGGAAGCATTGGTGAGGTAATAGATGAAGAACAAATTGTTAGACAGGTCATCAATGGCTTGAAGGCAGATGACAAGTGGGAAGCATTCACCATAGCTATGGATCTATACATGGATATGCATGTACTAGATTTCAACACACTCATAGGACAACTACTTACTCAAGAGGCCAAGCTTATCAAGAATGGAGAAAGCTCCAAAGGTAATCAATCTTCAGCTTTGTATACTGATAAAAGAAAGTCAAAAGAAAACAAAGGAAGAGGAAAGAAAGTGGATGATGAAGCAGGTAAACATCAAGCTAATTATGCAGGTAGAGGAAGACATGGTAGAGGTAGAGGTAGAGGTAGAGGAGGAAGGCAAGGCAGAGGGAGATCCCAAGACTCTAATTCATGCTCTATTTGTGAATTAAATAATCGTACAATTGAAAATTGCTTTAGGAATTCCACGAATCAAAGAGGCAAAGGCTACAATAGAGGAAGTTATGGCTACTCAAGAGGAAGATTCAACAATTGCCATGGCAACCATAACAATTACAACCATTCAAACTATCAAGGAGGTGATAGGGATAGAAGAGACTAACTACACAGAAGACTCAAATCAAGTGGACTCATTGCTAATCATGAATATGGCCATGTCATAAGATAAATCTGACGAGCATGTTTTCTACATAGATTCAGTTTGTTCCAATCATGTGCCAGGAAATGTGCCACTCCTATCAGATTAAGAAGATCCAAGGAACAAGCATGAGGTACAAACAGGAGATGATACAAGACACCTTGTGGAGAAAATAGGAAATGTCAAAGCACCTGATAGAAACATCAACTTACTCAGTAAGGTACTCTATGTCCCTACCATTACAAAGAATTTGATAAGTGTTGGGCAGATACTAGAGAAAGGGTTGCAATTTAGGTTCACAAGAGGAGGAGCATTTGTTGAAGATCCAATTCAAGGATTTAGGAGAATTGCAAAAGTTGAAAAGACATGTAGATTGTTCACATTTGAATTACAAGACACTAGAAACATTGCTCTCTTTAATTATGGTAGTCAGACACTCACAGAATTGGAAGTATGGCACAAGAGGTTAGCACATATTGGTGAAAGATCACTAAAGCAGATATGTAGAGACCAAAGTGTACTTGGAGTCCCTAACTTGTCAAAACAACACATGATTTATAAGTGTAGTGCATGTCAACTTGGAAAGTCTCACAGGTTACCATTCATGAAGAAAGGATATATGCATGGAGATCTCTTGGATTTGGTTCATAAGATGTGTGGGGACCTAGCAAGGATGCTTCAATATCTGGATCAAGATATTATGTCTCCTTTTGATGATTGCAATAGATGGACTATACTATACTTTATGAAACACAAAGATGAATTTTTTTCATGCTTCAAAAGATATTTGGCTCTTGTGGAGAATCAAACATGTAAGACATTAAAAAGGCTAAGGTCAGATGGAGGGGGAGAGTACTTCTCCCATGAATTTGACTCCTTCCTTCAAGAAAGAAGAATCAAAAGAGAGATAACTAAAAGGTATGCTCCTGAGCAAAATGGAGTGGTAGAAGGAAGGAATATGACAATTGTTGAAGCTGCAAGGTCTATGCTAACTGAAAAGCACTTACCTAATTACTTATGGGTTGAGGTTTTATCCACATGCACTTATTTGATTAACATGTTACCATAAAAATCACTTGATGGCATGATACCATATGAGGCTTGGAATGGAAGAAGACCAAGCTTGGATCATTGTAAGATTTTTGGATGTGTTGGTTATGCTCATGTTCCTTCACAGGTTAGAGGCAAGATGGATCCCAAAGTAGAAAGGTGTGTATTCATTGGATATGACAACAATCAAAAGGGCTACATATTATACAACCCAATAACCAAAGGGTTCTTGGTGAGTAGAGATGTAGTATTTGATGAGAATAGTTCTTGATATGAAGATTCATGTAGAAAGGTCAACCTACCTTATGATCTTGAAGAAGATTTTCCAAAACTTAAGGATAATTCTTCTAAAGTTGAAGAGGAGGACACCTCAGAAGATGATGAAGCAAATCACTATGAAAAACTCAAAATGTGGAAGTGTAAAGGTAAAGAAAAAGTGCAGGAACTTGGACAAGAGGCAAAATCATCACATCATGGCCTAAGAACATCCATGAGGGAGAAAAGAAAAACAGAAAGGTATGGGTTTGATACTCCTCTAGTCACCAAACATTCAATCTATCTAACACAAGACATAAATCAAGAGAAATCTTCAACATTTGAGGAAGCAAAGAAGAAATCAGAATGGAGGCATGCAATGGAAGAAGAAATTGAAGCTCTTGAGGAGAATAACACTTGGGAGTTGTTTCCCAAGTCTCCATCAATGAAAGTGATAGGCTCAAGATGGGTCTACAAATTGAAGAAGAACTCAGATGGCTCCATTAATAGGTATAAGGCAAGGCTTGTGGCAAAAGGCTTTGCACAAACTCAAGGAATTGATTATGAGGAGACCTTCTCTCCTATGGCAAAGATGCCTACTATGAGGGTTTTGCTTAGTATTGCCTCTTCCAAGAATTGGAAGATACATCAATTGGATGTAGAAAATGCATTTCTTAATGGATGGATATTACAAGAGGTACACATGGCACAACCACCTGGTTTTGAGAATCACATATATTTTGATTATGTGTGTAAACTTAATAAAGCTTTATATGGACTCAAACAAGCCCCAAGGGCTTGGAATCATAGGGTTGTATCATTCTTGCACGACAAAGGATTTCAACCTAGCAAGGCAGATCCATCAATATTCATAAAAAGGAGTAATTCTAAAGTCATCTATTTGTGTGTGTATGTAGATGATATTATACTTACAGGAAATGATACAGATGGCATGAAGAGAATCAAAGAACAGATGAGAGAAGAATTCAAGATAAGTGATTTGGGTTCACTTACCTACTTCCTGTAAGGGGAGCACTAGATTGTGCTCTCTCACTACAATAGACAAGATTTCTGAAATACACTTATGATTACAAGAACACCCATGTAGGGAAAATGATACAAGAATATGTGACTGATACAAGATGTCCCACAACCCGGGACCAATAGGTATGGAATACTGGACTAGAGATGATACAGGAGATCCCACAACCCGGGATCGTAAGTATGTGACAAGATATCTTGATTACAAGAACTCCCTTCTCGGAGATGAACTGGATACACAGAAGAACTCGACAAGATCTCGTACTACGAGATTACAAGGGGACAAGATAGGATGTGCAAGAACTAGACTAGAACAAGGAACAGGACAAGAACTAGAACTCAAACTTGAAGAGTACTTACTTGGCGGCCACGACTCCTTGAGCTCCCAAGACTGGTATTGGCAAGACTGATTATGAATGTGGCCAACCTCTCCTTATATAGGTTTTCAAGGACGGTTCATGAAAGGCGGTTACGAATTGATGATGTCATCGATGATGTCATCAATTCAAAACATGAGCTCTGGGTATATGAATCAGGCAAGTAGACAGTCGATCTTATGGTTTTGGCACGTTCTAGACGCAATGGAAGCATTGTTTTCTCCTAATTCTGAACCAATCATGAGATACAAGGTTCACATGGAATCTAAGATTCAAGATGGTTTCCTTTGTCCATGACATCACCTCCCCCTCAAGCGACAAGTTCCACGAGGAGCGGTCATGTTATCTGGTCTCGGCTTCGTTGGATTTCTTTTTTGGAATTCTTGAACCTTGATTGGTGCTCTCTGAAGGTTTTCTGCAGGTTCCCAAGTACGATCACTGATGTCATACCCTTTCCAATGAATAAGGTATTCCAATCTTCCTCGGGATATTCTGGAATCTAGGACATGCTCAACTTCAAATTCTTCATGATCATCAATCTCGATAGGTGGTGAAGGACTAGGTCTCTCCCCCCTCAATGGTCAAATCTGATATGGTTCCAACATGGATACATGGAAAACTGGATGTATTCTCATAGTACTTGGTAGCTGGAGCTTGAAGGTGACTGGATTAATCTTGGCCAAGATGGTAAATGGACCAAATCTTTGATGATCTAACTTAGCACAAGGTCTTGAGGTTTGCAAATTATTTCTGACTAACCATACTTTATCCCCAATTTGATACGATGGATTCTAGACACGATGTTGATCTGCATAGTACTTATATTGTTCTTGAGCTTTATAGATCTCTTCCTTGAGTTCTTTGTGAATGTCCATCAAGTATTGGGCCTTGTCTCTAGTAGCTGGGTTCTTGACATGATTTGAGAGTTGTATATCCATCCTTGGATATTGTTCATAATTTGCAAAGAAGAGAGTCTGCTTCGTAGATGCATGAACACTATTGTTATAAGCAAACTCTGCAAAGGGTAAAAGCTCGAACCAATCATTTTGATGATAGTTGCTAGTGCAACAGAGATATTGCTCCAGGACTTGATTCACCCGTTCTGTTTATCCATCAATCTGTGGATGATTTGCTGTAGATAGCTTAACTTGAACACCAAGGAGCTTGCAAAGACTGTTCCCAAAAGCTGGATATGAACTGTGGGCCTCGATCACTGACAATGTCATCAGGCAATCCATGAAGCCTAAATATATACCTGAGAAAAAGTCTAGCAGTGGTTGCACCTGTGATTGCCTTGGTAGTTGGAATGAAGTGTGCCATCTTTGTAAATCTATCCACAATAACAAGAATGGCATCATACTTGTATGACTTTGGTAGATCTGTGATGAAATCCATAGATAATGAAGCCCATGGCCTTTCTGGAATAGGTAGAGGTTGCAAGAGGCCATGAGGTTTATGTCGGGGTACCTTAGACCTATTGCAAGTATCACAGGTTCGAATGTATTCTTTGACTTCCTTCCACATCTGAGGCCACCAAAAGTCCCTTGATATGAGTTTTATTGTTTTATTCACTCCAAAATGTCATGCTGCAAGGTTATCATGGCGTTGTTGAAGTACTTGGATCCTGGGCTTTCCTGGAGGGACATACAATAGGTTCTTATAGAGTAGTAATCCATCCTTTTCCTGAAATTCGTCTACTTCTTGGAATTTTCCTTCTTGAGCTTTCTCCTTAACGTTACAAAACAATTCATCCTGTGGTAGATTCTCACGGATCAACTGATTCAAGGCTGAATCTTCATGATGGCTTGAAGAGATAGCTGCTAACTGGAGATGCTCAGGCTTGAGTAATACATTCTCTTGTTGATCAAAGGCCTCTTCACCCTTCTTTGGTGCAAGGTAAGATCTTCTGGACAGGGCATCTGACTGAGATTGTTGACGTCCTGGATGGTATGTGATGACAAAGTCGAATCTGGATAAAAAGTTACTCCATCGAGATTGCCTTCTATTGAGAATCTGGGTAGTCATAAAATACTCTAGGTTCTTGTGATCTGAATACACAGTGACTTTATGAGCTTCTCCTTCTAGGTGGTGATGCCATGTATCAAATGCGTCTACTATGGCAAGAAGTTCTTTATCATGAATTTCATAATTAATTTCTGGAGGGGAAAACTTCCTTGAATGATAGGCAACTAGATGTAGGCATCCATCATCTCCATATTGGGAAAGAATGGCCCCTAGAGCAAAGTCTGATGCATCTATCTCAAGGAAGAAGGGCTTACTGGGATCAGGATGAACTAGAATTGGAGCGGTAGTAAATGCTGATTTCAAGGTCTGAAAGGCCTTTTCAACTTCTTCATTCCATGTGAATTTGGAGTTCCCTGTAAGCTTGGTAAGAGGTGTCACTATCTTGGAGTAATCTCTGATGAATATCCTGTAGAAATTGGCAAACCCCAAAAAACATTGTACATCTCGAAGACATGAAGGTGGTTGCCAATCAAGGATTGTCTCGATCTTCTTAGTATCCATAAAAATTCCTTTATCTGATACAATGTACCCTAAAAATTCCACTTCTATCTTATGGAAAGAGCACTTCTCCAATTTCGCATATAATCCTTTTTCTCTTAGTTTCTCTAGGACTATCTTTACATGACATTCATGATCCTCTAGATTTTTGGAAAATATCAAGATATCGTCAAGGTATATTACAACAAAATCATCTAGATATTCTCGAAAGATATCATTCATCATATGTTGGAAGACAGTTGGAGCATTTGTGAGACCAAATGGCATAACTACATATTCAAAATGGCCATACCTTGTCCGAAATGTTGTCTTCCATTCGTCTCCTTCTCTGATCCTGACAAGGTTGTAAGCTCCTCGAAGGTCAATCTTCGTGAAGAATTTTTCTTTTCCAAGGCGTTCCAAGAGCTCAGATATGAGTGGTAGAGGGTATCTGTTCTTTATAGTGACTTTATTCAATCCACGATAATCTACACACATCCGGAGAGTCCCACCCTTCTTCTTTACAAATAAAATAAGATCTGCTGGAGACTTTGAGTGTTTGATAAACCCTTTCGCTAGATTCTCATCAATGTTCTTGCATAGTTCTGTAAGTTCCTCTGAGGATAGTCTGTAGATTGGTCCAAAGGGCGGTTGTGCTCCCTCTTGAAGTTCTATAATCATAGGGTCTATGCTCTGGAAGGATGTCTGCATTCTTCTTTTCAAAAACATCTTCAAAGCCTCTGTACTGATTGGGTAGCTACACTGGATCATCTTTCTTTGATTCTTGAGCTGGTATGGCATAGATCATATATGTCAGTTCCTTCCTTACTGCATGTATGAAGGCTTTGGCTCCGACATATGTTGGGTTCTTTTGGATATCTCGAGGGGTGATTTTATTATTCTCCCAATTAATTTCTGGATTATGTTTCTTTAACCACGACATTCCGATGATAACCATATTTACTGGACTCGATATTACATTGAAACATATGTGTGAATCATGGTCACCAAGGTGTACTCTTAGTGGTATGGTTTCCATGGTTATATTCGTTGATGCTAGAGGCCATCCATCTACTACTTCAGCTACTACTGATCTGTTCTTCCGAAGTACTGGAATTCCATGTTTCTTAACGAGTCCTTCATCAATGAAACATGAGGACGCTCCTGAATCTACGAGAGCTATAAGGGAAAGGGTCTTCTTAGACATGATTAACTTGACAGGGGCAAGACATGTTTCTACAGGTGTGGATGGAATGATGAGACCCTTTCTTATACCATGGTCCGGCTGTATGGTCTCTTTTACAACTGGACTTCCTCGTTTCCGTGCTCTACAAGGGTGGCTGCGACTTTGGAGTTCATTCCCTTGTTGGGACAATTAACTGCAATGTGGCCACGATTTCCACAATATAGACATAACTTGTTATCCCTCCTCCTTTGTTTCTCTTGTGGTGTTAGAGGCTGGAACCTAGTTACATCTATCTGCATAGGTTCCGGCATGGATGTATCTCTAGGAGCAGGCTGGAAAGGTTTCCATTGGGGAGGTCTTCCTTCTACTTGTTTTTCTTGTTTCCTTTCAAAAAGGTGGTTATCACATTGAATGGCTTGGTTGATGTATTCATTCAATGTCTTGACATCTGGCATCGTGAGTAGAAGGTCCTTCACATCATCCCTTAAGCCCCATCTAAATTGGCTTAGAAAATAATCTTCGTGCCAAGTGAGGTCACATATCAACTGCCTAAATTCTGATGCATAGGTAGAGGTAGGGCGGTTACCTTGATGTAGCTTCCGAAGTTTTGTTTCTGCCACTCGACTCGTGTCCGCATCTCCAAATGTGGCGATGAGCTCTCTAAGAAACCCCTCATAGTCATGAAGTACGGCCATATCCTTCTCCAAGATTGGGGCGAACCATGATAATGCTTGACCATAGAGCAAGGTTCCAATAAAACTGACCTTGGATGCATCGTCAAGGTATCTATCAGGCTGCATACGGATGTACAATTTGACTTGCTACAAGAATCCTCGGAACTTTGTGCGATCGCCATCGAACTTTTCTGGCATGCAGATCTTGGGTTCCTTCATAAATGATGTACTAGGCCGTTGATTCACTTGAATACTCCCTTGATTTGCTTGAAGACTCCCGATTCGTTCCTATAATTCTTGGAGGAGTGCAACTACATGCACTGGATGTCCCATCTCGACTTGTGTTTGTCGATGAATTAGGTCTTCGACTTGTTGGAGACTCTGAAGGGATGCTACAATCTGTTCATAAGCGTTCTCCATTATGCCTGGTCTTGAATAGAAGATAGTCTTGCCAAAATGTCAGGGGAGCACTAGATTGTGCTCTCTGACTACAATAGACAAGATTTCCGAAATACACTTATGATTACAAGAACACCCACGTAGGGAAAATGATACAATAATATGTGACTGGTACAAGATGTCCCACAACCCGGGACCAATAGGTATGGAATACTGGACTAGAGATGATACAGGAGATCCCACAACCCGGGATCGTATGTGACAAGATATCTTGATTACAAGAACTCCCTTCTCGGAGATGAACTGGATACACGGAAGAACTCGACAGGATCTCGTACTACGAGATTACAAGGGGACAAGATAGGATGTGCAAGAACTAGACTAGAACAAGGAACAAGACAAGAACTAGAACTCGAACTTGAAGAGTACTTACTTGGCGGCCATGACTCCTTGAGCTCCCAAGACTGGTATTGTCAAGACTGATTATGAATGTGGCCAACCTCTCCTTATATAGGTTTTCAAGGGCAGTTCATGAAAGGCGGTTACGAATTGATGATGTCATCAATGATGTCATCAAGTCGAAACATGAGCTCTGGATATCCGAATCAGGCAAGTAGACAGTTGATCTTAGGGTTTTGCATGTTCCGAACGCAATGGAAGCATTGTTTTCTCGTAATTCTGAACCAATCATGAGATACAAGGTTCACATGGAATCTAAGGTTCAAGATGGTTTCCTTTGTCCATGACACTTCCTAGGATTGGAAGTTGTCTACAAAGATCATGGTTTGTTTCTTACTCAAAGAAAGTACATTAAAGACATGTCGGAAAAATTCAAGATGCAAGATTGCAGGTACTCCAATAGAGGTTAATCATAAATTGATCTCACATGAAGATGAACTCATAGAAGATATGATAGGCTATCAAAACCTTGTGGGAAGCTTGAACTATGCCACATTGACAAGGGTTGATATATGTTATAGTGTGAGTGCGCTAAGTCAATTTATGCACACACCCAGGAAACCTCACATGGAGGCTACCAAAAGGATACTCAGATATCTCAAAGGGACCATTAATGAAGGTTTATACTACCCTTATGTATCTAATTTAAGTTTAAAATTGTTCTCTGATGCAGATTGGGCTAGCTCCAAGGAAGACAGAGGGAGCACCTCAAGTTATTTTACCTTTGCAGGTTCAAAACTTGTCTCATGGTCATCCAAGAAGCAACCCACATTTGCACTATATTCCACTGAAGCTGAATACAGAGGTCTTGCCATAGCTACTCAAGAAGCAATGTGGATGAAGACACTATTCATAGATCTTGGTTTGGAGATTGGAACTCCAAGTATCTTTGGTGACAATATGAGCTCTATTTACTCGGTGGCCAATCCCTTTTTTCATGCAAGGAGTTACTAAACATATTGAAGTACATTATCACTCTGTAAGAGAGAAGTTTGTGAGCAAGGAAATTCAATTAACATATGTGTCCACTCATCAACAATGTGCAGATATTCTAACCAAAGCATTGGATGGTACAAAGCTTTGCAAATTCAAGGCTGTGATTGGTTTGCAAGTAATCTTGAAAGATTGAAGACCTCAAGATCACTTGAATTGAGGGGGAAGCTATTGGAACAAGTCCATGGCAAGTCCAAGTGATGTCTTGAGTCATCAAAAGGCTTAGAAATTTAAAAGAAATGTCAACTCATTGTAGAGTTCACTTGTGGACTCCCTCTTGTAATTTTTGAGCATTCACTTGATGTAAAAAGTGAAAGCATCTAAAGTGGTTGAGTCCAATTGATGAAAAAAGAAAGGAGAAGCCACAAATTCATGATTGAAGGTAGTTGTAGAATCAAATCAATCACTAAAAGTTTGGAGAATGATTATAAGAAGATCCAAATTCAAAATTTGGCACCAACCATCACTATAAATACATGGCTCTTTAGTCACACTTTTTAGACCTCCATGAGCTACGCTTTTTGCCATATCAAAGAGTGGGTTCAAGGCACACATATGTATCACTAAGTCCATTGTAGAATACAATCAATATACTACTTTCATTTTCATGATCATTTGAGTTCATATTTTCATGTTTTTGTGAAGTGCACTGTTCATTGCCATATCTCTCAGTTTTCTCATTCAGATTGCAGAGATGCTTTCTTTGAGATTGGTGCATCATTTTCAATGATTTAACTTGTTAAAGTTTTCTCCTTAAGTTTAATATATACTCACAAAGTTTCATTGCGATTGAGTTTTTCAATCGTGAGCTATGTTCATTTAAAGTTGACTATATTGCTTCATTCTCTACTTCTCTGTCAGCACTCCATCAGATCAGTGTTTTTCTCAGAGCTGGTTCTCAGTGTGTACTTCATCATTTTCCATGATTCAAAGCTTTATAAAATCAGCATATTGTCTAGTATATGCTTACAAAATTGTTTAAGCATTGCATCTTGGAATCTCGAGATATTACCATTTCTCCGCTCATGGATTTGAGTACTGTTACCCGTGAAAATCAGGATGGTGCTTCAACTTGCTAGACTTCTTTCTCTTTGTGTGTTCCATAATTTCTGATCAAGTCACTCATGATTGTTAGTCTAATAAGTTAATAAGAGTTCCCCAAAAGGAATTAAGTTAATTGTTGTTGTGGCGAGAGAATTGTTCAAAACATTGAGCAGGTGTATGAACCAAAATAGCAAGTTTTTTCTTCTTGAATCTACTTCAACTTATTTGTTTTGATTCATGATTTTGAGAGTGATCTTCCAAGGTACATAGGGTGTCTAATACATCCTTTGGCAAGCTAAAAGGGCCCACTACATATCCCTAAAGTTGTGTAGTGCAACGTTTTTGCAGCACCACTTCATCTTCTCCAAGTTCAAATCCATCTCTTCACAGCTGTGTGGTGCCGAAATCGTGATCTTAGATCACTTCAGCCTCTGAATGCACTATCATAGTGCTTGTGTAGACTATTTTATCTTTTTGTGCCAAAGATATATACCCATTTTGGTTTGCCAGTATAAGCGTCTCAAAGTCTGCTACAGGTCTAGTAGAACTTGTTTGGGTAGTTCTGTTCAAATTTTTCAGATATAATCATTTTTGTGCATCAAGGTATTTTAGTCAGTGGCCATGGCTGAAAGCAATGATGTATTCTGTATGTTGGTTGTTGATGATAAGTTGGATGGTACCAATTATCCATGGTGGGCTTATATGATGCATCATGTATTGGTCGCAAAAGAACTATGGAATATTGTGCAGGGTGTTGAAAAACTTCCTATTACACCTGTGAACACAGGTACTACAAATATAGGTACTAAAGCTGATGCAGATGGTGCTGAAGATGGTGATATTGTACAAAATCCTATTTGTGATGTTGTTTCTGTTGCACCTACTGTAGAGAAAATTAGTTGGGATAGAAGAGATGCTCATGCACATGCACAGGTAGATGCATTGATAGCTTTGTCTATCAAACATGCCATTATTCCTCACATTCGCTCTTGCAGAATAGCTAAGGATGCTTGGGATACACTTACAACATTGTACCGGGCTAGGAATGAGGCTTGTGTTGCTTATCTCTGAAAACATTTGGAGAGTGAGCACATGAATGAAGGTGATTCTATGGATAATTTTTTGAGAAAAATCAAGGATTTGAAGGAACAATTGATTTCTACAGATGAATTCCTTCCTGACAATTCATTTGTGTAGACTGTTCTGAATGGTCTTCCCGACTCATATCAGAGTTTTTCTTCTGCTCTTCGTTTGATGATGAAAGGCAATCCAAATGCCTTAACATTTAAAGATCTAGTTTTTGTTTTGTTGCAAGAAGAACAATCTAGGCAGAACATGTCTATTATGCATGTTGCAGATCAAGCTTTCCTGGCTAGTCAAAAGGGCAAAGGTAAATGGAGCTCTTCTACTAGTAAGCAAAAATTTGCAAATGCTGCACATTTGAAGAAGGAAGACAAAGATGAGAAGAAATAAAAAAAGTAGAAATTGTTTTGCAAATAGTATAAAGCAAATGATCATGTTATTAAGAGCTATCCAAAACTGGCTGCTAAAGAGGCAAAGAAGAAGGAGGCTGGAATGGTTGTTGCAGAGACCTTCACACCAAAAACAAAGTCTGCTAATCTAGTGCAGAATGAATAATGGGCATTTACTATTGTTTGCAGTTTTGACCCATCTTCTCATGAGGAGTGTATGTTGTGACCCATCTTCTCATGAGGAGTGTATGTTGTGAGGATGGATTTGTACTTGATGAAGATGAAGTGGTGCTGCAAAAACTTTGCACTACACCAACCAAATGAACTCCAAAGATATGTGGTGGGCCCTTTTAGCTTGCGAAAGGTTGTATTAGATACCCTATGTACCTTAGAAGATAACTCTCAAAGAGATGAATCAAAAGAAAAAGGTAAGAGTTGATCAAAGAGTAAAAAAATTTCTATTTTTGTTCCTATACCTATTCAATGTTTTGAACAATTCTTTGAGCACAATAGCAATTGGCTTAATTCCTTTAGGGGAACTCCAATTAACTTAGTAAGCTAACAATCATAAGTGATTTGATAAAAAAATGATGGACTACATGCAGAGAAAGGAGTTTAACAAATCACAACTCCATCCCGACATTCACGGGCTGTAATAGTCATCAGACTAGTGAGCAATGATATGCTAATATCTGACGATGCCGAGAAGTAATGCTAATAAAACTTTGTAGGATTATAATAGACAGTATTCTGATTATATCATGCTTTAAATTATGGCAAATGATCAACTACAAATTAAGAACAAGCTCTGAGAAAAGCATTGTTCTGATGGAGTACTACCAGAGAAGTAACATATGCAGAGATATAAGCGACTTTTAATGAATATATCTCGAATTGAGAAATGAAAGTGCAAAGAAACTTTGGAAGTATATATAAGACTTAAAGAGCTAACTTTACCAAGTTAAATTACTGAAAATAATGAATCATGCTCAGAGAAACCATCTCTACAATCTGACTAAAAAACTAAGAAGTATGACAGTGAACAATACACTCACATAGGCATGAAGATATGGTCACAAATGATCATGAATGCAAATGTATATTGAATGTAAATTACAATGGACTTATTGGTACATGTGTGTGCCTTGAGATCACACTCTAATATGGCAAGAAGCTCAGCTAATGAGTGTGTTAAACACGTGACTAAATCATGTGTATATATAGTGATGATTGGAGCCAAGATTTGAACCTTGCTCACCTAAAACCTTTTTTCCTAATTTTTAGTGATAGATTCTCAACTAACTCAATCATGAGTTCATGAATTTTCTTTTCCTTCTCATCAAGTGGATTCAACCACTTTGATTCCTTCACTTTTACATCAAGTAAATACTCAAAGAGTTATAAGGGTGAGTTCATAAGTGAACTCTTCAAGACTTTAGCATTTACTTCAAGTTTCTATGACATTTGAAGACTCAAGCGTTTTCTTAGACTTTCCATGAACGTGTTCCAATAGCTCCCCCTCAAGTCAAGTAAGCTTGAGTTCTTCAATCTTCCAAGATTACCTGCAAACCAATCATACCTTTGAATTTACTGAGTTTTTGTTGGTGTAAGTGCCAAGCCTTGACACTTGCCTAGGCATTGCAAGTGCTATGTGTTAACATTAGTAGAACCACATGAACCATTGCTTATGGTTTTTACCATTAACTTTTGTAAAAATCTCGATGACTTGGAAGAATCTTGTAAAACCTCTAAACTCGTGGAATTTGGAGAGCTAAAAGCTACGAATCATTTTGGTGTAATGACTCTTGACTTTGAGGAGAACCTTTAGGTTAAGCCAAGTTTGAATTTGAATTCAAACTTGGAGGCAAAGCATCTATAAAAGTGACTTGTAAACTTGCGGCCTGTGTGCCCCCATTTTTGAGCATATTGAAAATCATTTGTTGAAGTTAAGAGGCTTACACTATAGCCTACACTTCTTACTATCATTGGGCATTATTCTTCATGCCAATGATCATGTACAATATTGTTATTTAATACATCTTATCATTGATCATGTCTGTTCATCTCTCTAGCATGTTCACTCAAAACAGTGTACTTTGAATGCTCATATCTCCGTCATTACTCCATCATTTTCAATGTCCTATGGCTTGCTAGAATCAGATCTAAGTCTAATACAAGTTTACAAATTTTGAAGCTATTTCAGATCGCCAAGTGGGAGAAAAACATCTCAAAGCAACCACTCGTCTTTCTCTCCACATCTCCTAAAAAGTTAGGGGTAATGTTTTACTTGCTTAATTGGTTGCTCTATGTATAATCAATCATTTTATGTGATTCCACTTGGAAACATTAGCTCTCTAAGCTAATTAGATACCCTCAGAAGGAAATTTCTAATTGTTATTGTATTGGAAGCACTGAGCAAAGACATCCAGCAAGTGTCAAGACCAAAATAACAATTTCTTGGTCATAAGCTAGTTGGAAACTTATCTGTTTTGATCAAAGTATTTGAAGCATCATATCCAAAGTACATAGGCACTTATTTAGTGTCATTGGAAAGCTAAAAGATCCTACATTGGAAAGCTAAAAGAGCCTACAACTCAACTCTCAAGTAAAATAGGGTTGGTACCAAGTAGGTTTAGCAAGTACCACTTCATTTCTTGAGGTGTCCATCCATCTTTCCCAATAGTGGTATCTGAGCAACTTGAGATAAAATGGGAGATGGTTTCCCTTCCTTTATTGATAAATAGGATTGTAACAACTACCAAGCATAGTCTTTGAGGATAAAGACATACTTACAAGGAAGGAGTCTCTATGGATACATATCATGAGATGAGGACATGCCTATTTTCAGAAGCAAAGGACAACCTACAAGAGAAGAGCTTGAAAGACTCAACTCATGGTGTGCCAAAGATGCATTAGCAAGGTCATCTCTTCTTAACTCTATCTCTGAATTCCTTCTTCCACATATTAGGAATTGTAAAACATCCCAAGAGACTTGGGAAAAATTGTTATCATACTTTTCTTCCAACACAAGAGCTAGGAAGAATCAATTGTGGTCTGAGTTTACCACTCAAAGAGCATTTCAGGGTATGTGACCAAAGTAAAAGATGTGGCTGAACAATTGGCAAACATAGGAGAAGAGATTTAAGAGGAGCAAATTGTGAGACAAGTAATCAATGGTATCAAGGCAGATGACAAATGGGAAACTTCACAACTGCTATGGACTTGTACATGGATATGCAGATTCCAGATCTTACCACACTCATGGGTCAACTATTTACCCATGAAGCCAAGCTCAACAAAAATGGAGATTCATCAAGAGGTAATAACTCTTCTGCCCTATACACAGATAAAGGCAAGTCTAAAGAGAAAGGGAAAAACAAAAAGTTTGAAGATGAATGTACTACTTCTCAAGCTAACTATGCAGGGAGAGGTAGGAACTCAAGAGGTAGGGGCAGAGGAGGTAAGCAAGGTAGGGGGAGACCTTTCAACTCTTCCCCATGCAACATATGTGGATTATCTAATCACACTACAGATGAGTGATATAGGAACTTCAAGAATTAGGTAGAGGTTTCCAAAGAGGTGGCTACACACAATCAAGAGGAAGATTCAACCATACTCAAGGCTACAATCAAAGATACAAAAACAACTACAACAACAATTACAATAAAAACTACCAAGGAGGCTACAAATCAAGAAAGGATTACAACAATTACACAGAGGATCAAGAGGATTCCCTTCTGAATATGAACATGACTTCAAAGCAAGGTATGAATGATGAACATCTTTTCTATATTGACTCAAGATGTTCAAAACATGTGGCAGGTAATGTAGCCCTTCTCTCTGACCTTGAGGAACTCAAGGGAAAGCACCAAATGCAAACAGGTGATGACACCAAGCATTCAGTGGTCAAGGTAGGAAATTTTAAAATCTCTGATGGGAATAAAAATCTATTGAACATGGTTCTTTATGTACCTACAATCACCAAGAATCTTATGAGTTTTGGAGAGATTGTGGAAAAGGTTTTGCAAGTTAGGTTCAACAAATATGGAGCATTTGTGGAGGATCCCCAACATGGATTCAAGAGAATTGCCAAAGGAGAAAAGACAAGTAGACTTTTTTACATTTGAAATTGAGGATACATGGAATATTGCACTTTACAATTACAAGGATCAAACGTTATCAGAGCTTGAGATTTGGCATAAAAGATTAGGGCATATTAGTGAGAGAACCTTAAAGCAAATATGTAGAGATCAATGTGTGCTTGGTATACCTAATGTATCCAAGCAACACATGATATATAAACGTGGTGCATGTCAGTTTGGTAAATCTCACAGGTTACCCTTCTCAAAGAAAGGTTACATGCATCAAGATTACTTGGAACTTGTCCACAAAAATGTGTGGGGACCAAGCGAGGACCCATCAATTTTTGAATCAAGGTATTATTTATCTTTCATTGATGATTTCAGTAGGTGGACTATCTTTTACTTTATGAAGCACAAAGATGAAGTGTTCAATTGCTTCAAGAAGTATCTTGCACTTGTTGAAAACCAAACAGGAAGAAGCCTAAAGAGAGTAAGGTCAGATGGAGTAGGTGAATACTTCTCAAATGAATTTGATGCATTCTTGCAAGATAGAGGAATCAAAAGGGAAATTACAACAAGGTATACCCTTGAACAAAATGGGGTGGTAGAGGACAAATAGGTTGATTGTTGAAACAACTAGGTCAATGTTAAATGAAAAAAGGTTACCTAATTATTTGTGGGTAGAGAGTGTATCTACTACCACTTATCTTGTTAACAAGTTGCCATCCAAATCACTTGATGGGATGACCCCATATGAAGCATGGCATGTTAGAAGGCCATCACTTGATCATTGTAGGGTCTTTGGATGTTTTGCATGTGTGCACACTCCATCACACATCAGAGGTAAACTAGACCCTAAGGTAGAGAAGTGCATCTTCATAGGGTATGATTTAAATCGTAAAGGATACAAGTTCTATAATCCATCCAACAAAGGTTTTATGGTCAATAGAGATGTCGTGTTTGATGATAATGATTCTTGGTTTGAAAGTGAATGCAGGAAGGTTAAGTAGTAGATGCCAAGGGCGTTCCAACAAGACAAAAATCACACAATTTCGATATGTTTTGGTCGGGAAACTGAACCAACCAAAATAGACTACCTATCTACACAGGTATACTGAAAAACTGGACTTCACTCTTTCACTGATATCTCACAAAATACATAATCTTTCAAAGAGATATTTGATATGCAAAAAGTACATGAGATAAGCTTTCCAATGAATGTTTAAACGCACAAAATGGTTATATATGCACTGCGATATGAGCTCTGCAATAGAGCTGTGTACAAACTGACGTGCAGCTGGAAGGAGTCTAAGGGAAAACCAAAATGACAAAATGGCTAGATCCAACTACTGGGAGCTCTTGCCTCTTTCTCTCCTTGTTTTGAATGTGCTCCCACTTCACTTTTATAACCAATGATCATGTGAAGAAGTTTGTGCCTCCTTCTTAACTCACCACTTTCTCCACTACATGCTACTAACTACAAGGCAAGATATTGTATCTCTTACTCATCATGAAGTTTTGACTAGACTTTTTCTTTTCTTATTTTTTCCTTTTTTCCTCTACTTTTCCTTTATCCTTATATTTGGTAAATTTATCCAAGCATGGCTCATATGAAAATGAGCTTGTACATTTATCTTCAACAGTTGGAAGGATGACAAGAGGAGTACCTCTAGATATTTGTCTTTTGCAGGTGATAAACCTATTTCATGGTCCTCCAAGAAGCAACCTACTATTGCTTTATCTTGAACAGAGTCAGAATATAGAGGATTAGCCAATGCTACACAAGAAGCCATATGGATCAAATTGCTATATTCAGATTTGGGACTACATTCTAACTCACCAATGATTTTTGGTGACAATACTAGTTCTTTACATCTTGCAGCAAATCCTATCTATTATGCTAGAACCAAGCATATAGAAGTTCACTACCACTATGTGAGAGAGAAGTTATTGAGCAAGGAGATTCAACTTGCATATGTATCCACTAATATGCAGTGTGCAGATTTATTGACAAAGGCACTTGATGGTACTAAACTTTGCAGGTTTAAAGTTATGACTGGATTGTAGGACATTCAAGAAGATTGATGAAGAAGACCAAGCCACGATGTTTGGCTTGTAAGTTCCAAGCCTTCACACTTGGCTAGGCATTACAAGTGCTATGTGTAAACATAAGTAGAACCACATGACTCATTGCTTATGGTTTTTGCCATTAACTTTTGTAAAAATCTTGATGACTTGGAAGAATCTTGTAAAGCCTCTAAACTCGTGGAGTTTGGAGAGCTAAAAGCTACTAATCATTTTGGTTTAAGGACTCCTAACTTGGAGGAGAACTTTTAGGTAAAAGCAAGTTTGAATTTGAATTTCAAACTTGGAGGCAAAGCATCTATAAAAGTGACTTGTAAACTCGCAGCCTATGTGCTCCCATTTTTGAGCATATTGAAGATCACTTTGTTGAAGTTAAGAGGCTTACAATATACCCTACACTTTTTACTATCATTGGGCATTATTCTTCATGCCAATGATCATGTGCAACATTGTTACATAATACATCTTATCATTGATCATGTCTGTTCGTCTCTCTACCATGTTCACTCAGAATATTGTACTTTGAATGCTCATATCTCAATCGTTACTCCATTATTTTCAATGTTCTATGGCTTGTTAGAATCCCCTCTAATTCTACTACAAGCTTACGAATTTTGAAGGCATTTCATTCCGCCAATTGGGAGAAAAGCATCTCGAAGCAGCCACTATTCTTTCTCTGCACATCTCCTAAAAAGTTGGGCTTAATGTTTTACTTGCTTATTTGATTGCTCTGTGTATAGTCAATCATTTTATGTGATTCCACTTGGAGAAATTAGCTCTCTAAGATAATTAGGTATCCTCATAAGGAATTTTTTCTAATTGTACATCCAATTGGTACATATTCTGATTCCTTGATGCAGCCACACTTACCAATACCCTGATGGTTGGAATTTTGGCCACAGGCATAATCAAATCCTTGGGTTTGTGCAAAACCCTTAGCCACAAGTCTAGGTTTATACCTATTTATGGATCCATCTAAATTTCTCTTGATTTTATAAATCCATCTAGAACCAATTACTTTCATAGATTCCTTATTTGGCACTAGCTTTCAAGTATCATTCTCCTTGAGTGCTTCTATTTCTTCATCCATAGCTTCCTTCCATTCTACCTTGGTCTTTGCCTCTTCATATGATGAAGACTCTTCAAGTGATAGATCCTTAGCAAGATAAATGGAATGCTTGGTAACTAAAGAAGTGTCATAGCCATATCTAATTGGTTTCTTGCTCTCCCTATGTGATCTCCTTAGAGCTTGGTTGGATGATTCAGGTAAGTCTTCTAACCTCTTCATCTTGGCCTTGCCTTTTGATTTCCATGCCTTGAATTCTTCTAGGTTGATGATGTCCTCATCATCTGATTTGTTGTCTTCAATTTGGCTTGGCTTCTCCTTGGTAGACTTGGAAACTCCTCTTCAAAGTCATATGGCAACTTAACTTTCCTGCATTGACTTTCAAACCAAGAATCATTCTCATCAAACACAACATCTCTACTGACCATAAACCCTTTGTTGGATGGATTGTAAAACCTGTATCCTTTTTTATTTAAATAATATCCTATGAAGATGCACTTCTCTGCCTTAGGGTCTAGCTTACCTTTGAACTGAGATGGAACATGCACATAAGCAACACATCCAAAGATCCTGCAATGATCAAGTGATGGTCTTCTACCATGCCATGCTTCATATGGGGTCATTCCATCAAGTTATTTGGATGGCAAACTATTAATAAGATAAGTGGCAATAGATACACTCTCTGCCCACAAATAAGCATTGACCTAGCTGTTTCAACAATCAACATATTTCTCCTCTCTGCCACCCCATTTTGCTCAGGGGTATACCTTGTTGTAATCTCCCTTTTCATTCCTCCATCCTGCAAGAATGCATCAAATTCATTTGAGAAGTACTCACCTCCTCCATCTCACCTTAGTCTCTTTAGGTTTCTTCGTGTTTGGTTTTCCACAAGTGCAAGATACTTCTTAAGGCAACTGAAAACTTCATCTTTGTGTTTCATAAAGTACAAGATAGTCCACCTACTAAAATCATCAATGAAAGACACATAGTACCTTGAGCCAGAAATTGAAGGGTCCTTGCTTGGTCCCGACACATCTGTGTGGACAAGTTCCAAGTAATCCTCATGCATGTAGCCTTTCTTTGAAAAGGGTAACCTGTGTGATTTACCAAACTGACATGCACCACATTTATAGATCATGTGTTGCTTGGATATGTTAGGTATCCCAAGCACATATTGATCTCTACATATTTGCTTCAAGGTTCTCTCACCAATATGCCCTAATCTTTTATGCCAAATCTCAATTTTTTATCATCTTTGATCCTTGTAATTGTAAAGTGGAATAGTCCTAGTGTCCTCAAGTTCAAATGTGAATATTCTACTTGTTTTTTCTCCCTTGGCAATTCTCTTGAATCCATGTTGGGGATCCTCCACAAATGCTCCATATTTGTTGAACCTAACCTGCAAACCCTTTTCCACATTATGTCCAATACTCATCAAATTCTTGGTGATTGTAGGTACATAAAGAACCATGCTCAACAAATTTCTATTCCCATAAGAGGTTTTGGCATTTCCTACCTTAATCACTGAATGCTTGCTGTCATCACCTGTTTGCACTTAGTGCTTTCCCTTGGGTTCCTCAAGGTTAGAATGAAGAGCTACATTTCCTGCTACATGGTTTGAATAACCTGAGTCAATATAGAAGAGGTGTTCATCATTCATACCTTGCTTTGAAGTCATATTCATAATCAGAAGGGAATCCTCTTGATCCTTTGTGTAATTGTTGTAGTCTTTCCTTGATGGAAGTTTTGCTCAGTACTCATAGTACAATAGCAATTAGAAAATTCCTTCTTAGGGTATCTAATTAGCTTAGAGAGCTAATAATTCCAAGTAGAATCACTTAAAATGATAGACTACACACTGAGCAATGTCTTTAGCAAGTAGAAGCTTACCCCCGATATTTTAGGAATTGTACAAAGAATGACCAGTGACCACTTTGAGACGATTTTCTCCCAATTAGCTGAAGGAAACTTCTTCTGTAGTAGACTTTGAGCTAGTTCCAATGAGCTATAGATCATTGAAAATGGTGGAGAGATCACTGAGATATGAGCATTACAAGTACACTATTTTGAGTGACAATGGAACAGATGAAGACAGATGTAATCAACAATGTTATGTATTATGTAACAAGGTTATACATGATCATTGGCATGAATATGATGTCCAATGATAGTGATAGGAGTAGGCTATAGTGTAAGCCTCTCAACTACATCAAGTGATCAATAATAATCGCAGTAATGGGGGCACTGATGGCTGTGAGACTTCAAGCTACTTTTATAGTGACTCTCTTCAAGTTTGAATTTTTGAAATTCAAATGAACTTCCACCTAAAAGTTCTTTCTCTAAATGAGGAGATATTCTCTCATGGAAAATCATATCACAATCTTCTCCTAACTCCATGAAATGAGTGGACTTATAATAGTTTTGCAAACTGACCTGGTTTTTTTGTGGGCCCAACCTTGCAGGCTCAAAATGGAGGTCGAGATTTCCATAGCAATATGAGGTTGTTTGTGCTGATATATTTAGGTAGTGATGTGTGTGAACACTCTAGGACCACCGAGGCACTTCTTTCCCTCTTTAGGAGGTTTTCTTCCCTCGGCTTGTATATATGCCTATTGCCCTAAGAGGCTACTTATCTTTGTACATTCTAGTGGTAATGCATTTAGCATTGTGTGTTGTGCTCCAAGCCTCTTCTTCTTCCTTGTGATGTTCGTGTGCTTCCGCAGACGTCTAACTCCAACAATTGGTATCAGAGCAGTCATCGCTTCTTCTAGGGTGTCGTCAACACTCCTCCGCTTGCAGTCTTAGAATAACACGAATTTTGGTGAGCATACTCAGGGTGTTTCAGATATCAAAATTGCTTGTCTTTGTGCTGCCAAAATCGCGATCTGAGCTTGTTTTAGACTCCGAATGCATTATCGTAGTACTTGTGCATGCTATTTTTTCTTTTTGTGCCAAAGGTATATACCAATTTTGGTTGGCCAGTATAAGCGTCTCGAAGTCTGCTACAGGCTTAGGAGAATTTGTTTGGGTAGTTCTATTCAACTTTTTGAGATACGATCAATTTTTTGCATCAAGGTATTTCACCGGCCATGGCTGAAAGTAGTGATGTATTCCATATGTTGGTTGTTGAGGATAAGTTGGATGGTACCAACTACCCATTATGGGCTTATATGATGCCACATGTATTGGTTGCAAAAGGACTGAGGAATATTGTGCAGGGTGTTGAAAGATGTCTTGTTACAACTACGAATATAGGTACTGCAAATACAAGTGTTGGAGATTATGGAGATGGTGTTGATGATGATGATATTCTGCAGATTCTTGTTTGTGCTGTAGTTTCTACTGCACCTACTGTAAAGCAAATTTGCTGGGATGGCAGAGATGCTCAGGCACACGCATTGATAGCTTTGTCTGTCAAACATGCCATTATTCCTCACATTCGCTCTTGCAGAATAGTCTACCATCAGCAGTAGTCAAAATGATCTTACCAAATCCCATAATAGGATAGGAGAAGTTGTTGGCACATCTAACAGTATTCCCTGTAGGGGCAGGCTCGATTGAAGAGAAGAAACCACACTGCAAGGTAATATGTTTGGTTGCTCCACTATCAAAGTACCAAACATCTGAGTCTACTGTAGACATGCACTGCTCATGCGAAGATGGGTCAAAACTTCAAAAAGTAGTAAACACCTATTCTCCTTCTTGCACAAGATTAGCAGACACTGTTTTCGGTGTAGAGGCCTCTACACAACCATTCCGGCCTCTTTCTTCTTTGCCTCTTTAGCAACCAGTTTCGGATAGCTCTTGGTGACACGATCATTTTCTTTATAGTATTTGCAAAACAATTTCTGCTTTTCTGATTTCTTTTCATCTTTGTCTTCCTTCTTCAAATGTGCGGCATTTGCAGATTTTTGCTTACTAGTAGAAGAGCTCCATTTACATTTGCCCTTCTGACTAGCCAGGAAAGCTTGATCTGCAACACACATAATAGACTTGCTCTGCCTAGACTGATCTTCCTGAAACAGAATAGAGACTAATTCCTCAAATGACAAGGCACTTGGATTGCCTTTCATCATCAAACGAAGAGCAAAACTCTGATATGAGTCAGGAAGACCATTCAGAGCGGTCTACACAAGTGAGCTATGTCGTATAACTTCATCAACAAAAATCAACTATTCTTTCAAATCCTTGACCTTTGTGAGAAAATTGTCCATAGAATCACCTTCATTCATGTGCTCACTCTCGAATTGTTTTCGGAGGTAAGCAACACGAGCCTCATTCCTAGCCTAGTACAATGTGATAAGTGTATCCCAAGCATCCTTTTCACTTTCTCAGATGCTTTGTTTGTGTCAGGGATCAAGAAAAATCTATTATCAATTTTTTCATTAGCCAAGATTGGCTTGGTTGTGAATTTTGTTGATGATAGATGTATAGTTCATGATCTTTCAAATGGCAACGTCATTATTGCTTCTGGCATTTTATGTCATGGGTTGTATAAGCTCATAGACTATGAAAGATCTGTAAATGATTTGGCATGTGCAGTACATGATTCTCAGGCTATGTCAAATGCAAAGCTTTGGCATGCATGCTTTGGTCATCTGAATTTTGCTAGTTTGCTACACCTATAGAAATCTAAAACGGTGTCCTCTTTGCCCAAACTTGAGGCACTTAGTAAACATGTATGCGAAGGCTCTATTTTGGGCAAAATGTAGCATTCTTCCTTTCCAAAAGATGGTTCAGTTTGGGCTACTCAGAAATTGCAGCTTCCTATGCAAACACCTTCTTTTGGGAACTATCTTTTCATGACTTTCATCGATGATTTTTTCAGGCATGCATGGGTATATCCATTGAAGGCAAAGTCTAAAGTGTTTACGTGCTTCAAACAATTTCTGGTTTTGGCTGAAAATTTGTCAGCATGTAAAATGGGCACTCTTCATTCTGATCGGGGGGGGGGGGGGGGGATATATATCTTTTGTCTTTAATGCATTTCTGGCTAAACATGGGATAAAACATCAATGTACAATGCCATATACACCTTAACAAAATGGAGTTGCTAAATGAAAGAATAGGTCACTCTGTCCTTGTCCTCCGGAATGGTTTTCTCACCTCCTTTAATTTCTTGAATATAATCTCAACCCAATTAACCTACATTTTGGTCGATGCCTTCATTAAAGCATAGAGTTGCTGTGAAACTATGTAATGCTTGGCCTGCATGTTGATAATCATTGTCATCTTTATTAGATTACTATCAAGAAGTTGAATGCATTTATATTCTCTCGAAAAGGCTTGCCTAGCAATATGCAGATCTCTACTATGTTGACTGACTCTGTGCTGGTAGTAATACCAATGCTAGCGACATGAAGTTGCTCGTCAATTAAGGCTAGCATTAACTAAAAGGTCTCATCTTTTCCAACCAATAGGCTTATTTCTTGGACATTGAGTTCATTTCCATGCGTCTGCCTTGTGATTTCCTTGTCTATGTCTTTCGTCAACCAAGATATACATGAGCTACCAAGCATGAAGCAAAGGCCACTAGTGGACACACAAGTGTCATAGCAACCAGCCTAGTCACAGTCAGAAACAGCATGCAAATCTGGCCGAGTGTCATAGCAACCAGCCCAACGAGAGTTAGAAAAAGCATGCAAATCTGGTGGTAGTGATCCCCTATTGGTAGTAGTCAGCACACTCAAGGATCTACAAGTTAGGGAAGCCAACGAAAGGAGTCATAGTAGAGAGAAGGAACAAGTAGGCAAGGCAGTCAATGCAGATCTCGCAAGTAGGCCAGTTAATTTTTCCAACCTAATCTCTTTCCAACAGTGATTTTCATCACTATAGGAACAGTTTAAATACCATTTTTGGTAGATTCAACTCCATTTTGTTGAAGCCGAGGATTCCTAGAGCTTGACGAGTATTAGAAATGTATCAATTTTCATAATTTTTAGAGCTCGTTTGAGCCTCCAAAATAGCCGAGGAACCTAATTTTTAACTAGACTAGACACTAGGTCTAGACAAGATCAAAGCTAGTCAAAAACTATAAAAAGAGCTAGAGAGCTCATTTTTCGAGGCAGCTTGTTGGAGATTTGAACTATGTATGAGAACTCTTTTGTAATGGAAGTTACTCCTTTGTTGCTCTCTTTGTTCTTGCCGTGCGTGCATGTGTGTGTGTATGTGTGTGCATGATAGTATGCTTCTCCATCACCACTTGTGCACATCACTTGCTCGAGGTATTCACACCATCCTCATGTCTTCTTGGATTGACATTAAAGGAGGTGCTACTCATCACTGAGCTACACCAAATTTTGGCACCTTTGTCGGGGATCAAGCTTTGAGGACGAGCATGTGATGGTAAGATGTAGAGTTGAGACATTGGAATCATAGGTATTTTCTTCACTTTTCTCTATTTTCTTTTATTTTCTTTGTTGGAATCAATGTCAATTTGGTCCAACAATGTTCTTTGAGTCTCTTGAAGTCTCACATGAGCCTGATAGCAAATCATGTTCGTATTTTATTAAAACTCCTTCAAGAAAACTACATGGGTGTGTTGGCTAAGATCGTTGCCTCTCAGCAAAATCACCCGGGTTCAAAATCCATGGGCGGCAGCGAACAGCGAACAACAAGTTTTATCCCAAAAGCTTTTTGCAATGGAAACAAAACAACGATGAATATTTAGCATGCTTTTTACGAAGTTTGATTTTCAAATTGGTGCCAACTTGATTATGGCTTTTCAAAATAGCGATCACTTATGTTTTGTTTTTTAGAAGATTGCTTTTCAAAGACTTGCATCAACTATATAAACAGAGCCTTGGTCATTGTGCAAACATTAATCATCAAGCAAAGAGGAGGTGATCAAGCCAGATCTTGGTAATCTGAAGCTCTGGAGATGGAGTTTTGGTGAAGGAGAGGATACTCTCTTGGAGCAACAAGTCTTCTACAAGGTGGTGGTAACTAACTTTTTTGAGTTAACCTTCTATTTTGTTTTTAGGGTCTCTCTACCCTAATCTCAAAATTAGGGTTGGTTGATTTACAATTTTGTTACAGTATTTTGTGAGGATAAGGTTAGCTTCGTTGCTCATTCACTTCACATACACTTAGATTATTTCAACATAATCTAAATTTTGTATCAATCATCTTCTTGGATATTCTTCCATTAGTGCGTGCACCACTTTATATGGTTGATTAGTACTCCCATGTTGTAATTTGGACATCTATTTTTTAGTGATTAAGCTTTGGATTACGTTCTGTATCCTTGTCTCAAGATCTCTTTCTTTCTATCTCTCACTTATTATCTTAATTAATTAAGTGTGTATGCTCAAAAGGTTTTAGTTTGGAACGATCCTAGGGCCCCAAATTCCAACACTTGGTATCAGAGCATAATTGGCATACACACTTAGTTAAGATGAGTGAGATTTTAATTGATATTGAAGACAAGTTGGATGGATCTTCTAATTATCTCATGTGGAGTTTCATGATGATGAATATTTTAGTGACAAAGGATTTATCGAGTATCGTCAATGGATCCCTAACAAAACCTAGATGAGAAGGCCAAGAAGGAGCCATAAAATCTTCAAGAGGTGCTGGAATTACTATTATAGAACCAACTGAAGAAGAGGTAACCACTTCTACATCCAGAGTCATAGGTAGGTCTTTACCTACAGTTCCTCCTACTGAAGATCAGGCAAGGTGGGATGCTAGAGATGCTTTAGCACTCTTAAGCAGTGAGTGTTAAATAGCATATTCTACCACAGATCAGATCTTGCAGAAGTTCTAGACAAGTTGAAGCTTGAGAATCTTTTTCAGAGCGAAAATCCTGTTAGGAAAGCTCACTTGAGGATACAACTAGAAAATACAAGGATGAAGGCTGGTGAGTCAATTCAAACCCACATTACAAGGCTCGTTGAATTGAGAGATCAACTTCTAAATGTATGAGTTGAGATATCAGATGAAGAAATGATAAACACGCTAATTAATTCACTTCCTATTTCATATCAATCTTTCACAACCACTCTTACCCTTACCACAAGAGATAGAGAGGTTACATTTGAAGAGTTAGAGTTCTTTTTGCTTCAAGATGAAGATCGGTTAAAGGGAATGGAAGAGAATGAAGAAGCACTTTCATCTTCATCAAAGGGTTAAAAGAAGAAGAAGGATAAGAAGGAAAAGCAATCCAAGAAGGAAAGTAGGTCCCTCTCACCTTCTACTTCAGATTCTATTTCTACTACATCTAAAGAGAAGTCTTCTAAGAAGAAGGAAGTAATATGTTTTTACTTCAAGAAACCTAGACATTTTAAGTCAGCATGTTATAAAAGGATTGCAACAGAAAAGAAAAAGGCATCAGGTAATGTTGCAGAAGATGATAAAAAAGGAAAACCTCAAGGTGATTCTTATGCTTATATCACCATTGAGGAAGTAGCTTTTGATCAGAAAGCTTTACAAGTTCTTTCAGCAAGTCCTTGGATATTTGACTCAGGTGCTACAAAGCATATGATAGGTTGTAGAGATGTGTTTTCTTCTCTTTCATATTCTTTAGGTAAAAGAGTTACTATTGCAAATAGCAATGATTTGGATGTTGTGGGAATAGGTACAGTAACCCTAAAGTCAAGAGAAGGTGGTAATTTTCAGATTTCAGATGTTTTATACGTACTTGAAATGAAGAAGAATCTACTATCTATATCTACATTTTTAGGTGATGGTTTTAAAGTTGTATTTGAGAGAGATCTTTGTAATCACACAAAGACAACAAGTGTATTTTACGAGGTGATCATAGAGGAGGGATCTTTGTTTTGTCAAAAATCAGTCAGGCATATGTGGTCAAATCTTCATCATCGGTGGAAGATATGAAGCTATGGCATGAAAGATTTGGACATATTAGTTTTGGAGCTCTCAAAAGTATCAAAGACAGAGGTATGGTTGAGAGTTTACCCTCATTCAAGCCCAGATGATTTAGATATATGTGAAGGATGTCTTGAAGGTAAGATGCATAAAGTATCTTTCAAGAAACATGGTCATATTACAGCTACCAGGAAATTGCAGATTATTGATTCGGATGTGAATGGACCTATGAGAGTAGACTCTATTAAGGGCATCAGGTATTTTGTTCTATTCGTTGATGATTTTACAAGATACTCATGGATCTATGGTCTTAAGTTGAAGTCAGAATTCTTTCCTATGTTCAAGAAGTTTGTAGCTATGGTTGAAAATGAAAGTCAGGAAACTATCCAGATTCTCAGAAGTGATAAAGGTGGAGAATACTTGTCAAAATAGTTCCAGCAATTTCTTAATGAGAAAGGTATTACTCGATAACTTACTATTGCTTATACTCCTAAGCAGAATGTTGTTGCAGAAAGAAAGAATAGAGTACTTGTTGAGATGATGCGGAGCGTGATGGCATCCAAGAAGCTTTCACCGAAATTTTGGTTTGATGTAGTACATACAGCTAATCACATTTTGAACAGGTCATCTACAAAAGCTTTAAAGATAATCACACCTTATGAAGCTTATTATGGTAGAAAACCTAATGTGAGTTACTTCAGAGTGTTTGGATCACTTTCTTATGTGCATGTTGAGAAAAAGGACTGAGGCAAACTAGATGTAAAGGCAAAGAAAGCTATTTTCCTTGGATATCCTGTTGAGAGTAAAGGATACAGGTTTTATGTTCCAGAGACAGGTGAAGTTATTCTTTCACATAATGCTTATATTACTGAAAATAAGGTTTATGATAAAGAAGCAAAAATTCTAGAGCTCATTAGCAAAAATGACTATGGATTTTTTAGAAAGATTCTGGATGTACATGTTCAGCCATATCAGGAGGGAGTTAAAATTCCTAGGTTTCAAGAAAGAGTTGAAGAAAGAGGAATTTCACAACCTTCTACAGAGTCAGTTCCACAAGAGACTTTGGTTCCAGAATGGAAGAAGTTAGAATTCTAGAAAGTCATAGTACCTCGGAAGGACAATTTCTAGAACCTATGGAAGCTAAAAGTTCAGAAAGAGTTTCACCACTATTTAAAGATACATCTACTTGGTTATATCAGGCTTGGAAAGATAGTGCTATAAAGACTTTTTTAGGAAGAACAAGAAGTCAGACTAGACAACAACAATAAAAAGATCATGTAAGTTTTGTTGAAGACTTTGAGATTCATGATATTTTGGCACTTACTACAGTTGAAGATGAACCTGCATGTGTTTAAGATGCACTTAACATTCCTATTTGGAGAAAAGCTATGCAAGAAGAGATTGATTCTATTCATAAGAATCAAACTTGGTAGCTATGTGAGTTATCAGAGGGAAAGAAGGCTATAGGTGTAAAATGGATCTTCAAAATCAAAAGGAAAGCAGATGGTACTATTGATAAATACAAGGCCAGGTTAGTTGTCAAAGGATATGCACAACAAAAAGGTATTGACTATGATGAGACATTCGCTCCTATGTCTAGGACTGTTATTAGGTCAATACTTGCTCTAGCAGCACATTTTGGTTGGCATATATATCAGCTTGACATTAAGACTACTTTCTTAATGGTGATTTACATGAGGATGTGTATATATAGCAGCCAGAAGGTTTTGAAGAGACAAGTAAAGAACACTTAATGTGTAAGCTTATAAAAGCTTTGTATGGTTTAAAACAGGCACCTAGAGCATGGTATGAAAAGATACATACATATCTTTTGTCCATTGATTTCCATAACTCAGATGCAGCTCCAACTCTTTATGTTAAAGCTGAAATAGGTATGATGATAATAGCAATCATTTATGTGGATGATATTATAGTCATAGGTCCCAAAGATGAAGATTTGTAGATTTTCGAAGAACAATTGAAGCAAACATTTGATGTGAATGATTTAGGCATTTTGCATTATTATCTTGGGATTCACTTTCTATTTCAAGATGAGTGTATCTATATGACACAACAAAAGTACATTGAGAAACTTTTGGGGAGGTTTCAGATGAGTGATTCTAAACCTATGCAAACACCTATGGATTAGAACATGTCTTTACAAATGGTAGCAAATGCAGAGCCATTTGATGCTACTCTATATAGTCAAGCAGTTGGATGCTTCATATATCTTTGTAATACACGTCCAAAGAACTTCACATTTTGCTATGGTATTTTTGAAATCTACACATTTGTTACTAAAAGGATTTTCAGATTCTGATTGGGCAGGTGATAGAGACACAAGAAGAAGTACTAGTGGATATTGTTTTTATCATGGAGATTGTCTTATCTCATGGCTTTCGAAGAGACAACCCACTATTGCCACTTCATCGTGTGAAGCTGAATATCGTGCAGCATTTACAGCTACTTTAAAGTTAGTTTGGTTGTAGAAGATTTTCAGTTATCTTGATGTAAGAGTAAATGGACCCATTGAAATATTTTCAGATAGCCAGAGTGCAATAGCTATAGCAAAGAATCCAGTGCATCATGCAAGAACTAAGTATATAGAGGTACACTACCACTATATTCGAGAGCAGATAGCTAAGAAGCACATTGAGCTAGTTTATGTTCCTTCTAGTGAGAATGTTGCAGATATATTTACCAAAGCATTGACTAGAGATAGTCATGAGAAGATTTGCAGGTTACTGAAGCTTGTACCAATATGACATTGAAGGAGGGCTTGTTGGAATCAATGTCAATTTGGTCACATAATTTTCTTTGAGTCTCTTGAAGTCTCACATGAGCCTAATAGAAAATTATGTTTGTATTTTATTAAAACTCCTTCAAGAAAAGTACGTGGGCGCGTTGGCTAAGATAGCTGCCTCTCAACAAAATCACTCGAGTTCAAAACCCACGGGCGGTAGGGGACAGTGAACAACAAGTTTCCCAAAAGCTTTTTGCAATAAAAACAAAATAGCGATGAAGATTTAGCATGCTTTTTATGAAGTTTGATTTTCGAATTGGCGCCAACTTGATCATGGCCTTTCAAAATAGCGATCGCTTACATTTTTTTTTAAGAAGATTGCTTTTCAAAGACTTACAACAACTATATAAAGAGAGCCTTGCTCATTGTGCAAACATCACTCATCAAGCAAAGAGGAGGTGATCAAGCCAGCTCTTGGTGTTCTGAAGCTTTGGAGGTGGAGTTTTGGTGAAGGAGAGGCTACTCTCTTGGAGCAACAAGTCTTCTACAAGGTGGTGGTAACTAACTTTTGTGAGTTAACCTTATATTTTGTTTTTAGGGTTTCTCTACCCTAATCTTAAAATTAGGGTTGGTTGATTTAGAATTTTGTTACTCTATTTTGTGAGAATAAGGTTAGCTTCATTGCTCATTCACTTCACACACACTTAGATTATTTCAACATAATCTAAATTTTGTATCATCATCTTCTTGGATATTCTTCCATTAGTGAGTGCACCACTTTATATGGTTGAGTAGTACTCCCATCTTGTAATTTCGACATCTATTTTTTAGTGACTAAGCTTTGGCTTAAGCTCTCTATCCTTGTCTCAAGATCTCTTTCTTTCTATCTCTCATTTATCATCTTAATTAATTAAGTGTGTATGCTCCAAAGGTTTTAGTTTGGAACGATCCTAGGGCCCCAAATTCCAACATTCTTCACCATCATCATCCTCACCATCTCCCACCTCCATCTCCACCTTTGCAAATTTTTTAGTTCTTTGGTCATATCACCTTCCCCATCCCATTTCCCTCATTTCACTTGTGAGAGAGAGCGAGAGAGCGATTGTGTGCTTATTGTTTTTGTGTGTTTTTTGAGATTTATGCAGGAATCAACATCTCCAGCAGCTATACCAACTCTACTAGGTAAAACATTTTGACTGTGTAGATCCCGAGGTGTTGACTTCTGTCAATCATGATCGACAAAAAAATTGACCATTTTACTAAACAAAGTACATAAAAATGATGCTTAGGTCTAGGGGATCCTAAATCTGTGATTACTTTTTTCAATTCCTCTATTTTCTATCAACCGCAATTGACACATCAATCACGCCTGACAAATGACGACAGACAAATCCCGACGGATCAATCAATCGCAACCGACACGTCAATTGCAACCGACTGAGTCCATGACCGATTGATCATGATTGATAGAGCCATCACATGCCGCATGTCAATGGCGACCGACCTATCAATCGTGATCGACCGTACCGACGGACATGTCCATCGCGACGGATGGTCCACGATTGTTTGACCCACAATCGAGCAAGGCTATCGTTGCCACGTGTCAATCGCGACTGACAGGTCCATCGTGACAGACCCTTCAATCGCGACCGATTGAGTCAACGATTGTCTAATCATGATCAACTAAATTTTTGGGCCATGTGTCAATCACGATCGACCTATCAATCGTGACGAACAACCAAGATGGACCTGTCAATCGTTACCGACCAGTCGATCATGACGAATGCATCAATCACGATTGATAGACCAATTGATCGTGATTGAGAGGCAAATTCGGCATTTTTTCAGGGTTAAAAGAATTAGCTTATTTTTTGGCCAAAATTAGGAAAGTTAAGGGTCAATAGAGCATAAAGAAGCCTTAGAAAACACTGTGAGCTATTATTGAGTGCTTTCTTCACCTATCTTGACTCCCAAGTGCTTGATTGGCTATAACTCCTTCATACAAATTTTGTTTGCTACAATTTTGATCCCATTGGAAAGCTCGTTGAGAATCCTACGTGGACATCCATTGGTTTTTGTAATAATCATACATGGGGTTCTAGTATAGGCCTTTTTTTAGTTGACCATCAATCTGTACTAGGGAGTGAGAATACTTTTGAGGGCAAAAGGGAAAGCAAGGGCCTATATTTTTCAGTGTATGTTGAAGTTTTTTTTTGTCTGTCAAAACATTGTGGTCAAATCCATTTTTTAACTGGTAAAATTTCACAGATCTATGGTGTGCAAGCAAGAATTTCAAGCAACTTAAGCAAGGTGATCAAGGGGCTTGGGCGAGCGCGTCCTGGGCTCGACTAGCAATCAAAAGGGCAAAGGACTTGAGGTTGGAAATTCTCTTGAAACCCCCTCAGTCCTTAGGCTAAGTGCGAGTAGTGCTACAAGTAAGTCAAGGTAACGATAGGCATCTATCCAATCGAAGACTACTTAATCACTCAAGTTCAAGTAGAAATATAATCTCCTTATGATCGATAACTTAAAAGGAAAAAAGAACTTAACATGGTACAATCAACTTAACGTGCGGAAATTCACTTAAATATTCCTAATGACGTGATATCAAACAAGAGCATAAACATGATAACCAACCAAAAAGAAAGAAGTGACTGATACAAAGTGAGTTGCAATGAGGTTGTACTTGGGGTAAATTGAGGCTATTCAATCAGGCATATGAACCTTAGATCAGGATGACATCTAGGGAGAGATCGACAAAGCCTTAGGTCTTCAGAGGCTAGTATCAATCACACTGCTAGGTCTTGGGCCCAGCAGTTGACCAATTATTCGCACTATCCTAGCTCTGAAACTAGCAAATTAGAGATGTGTTACGGTATGGAGAGACCCACAAGAAGTTCAAGAGTGGCGTACTTAGAGAAACCTGAAGGCCCATACAAAAATCAACTTGAATAAATCAGGACCAACAGATTAGGTGCTCGCATCTATGAGGATGGTCTTAGAAGGTCTGTTGTGCAAATTAAAAACCCAGATCAACCCATTGGATTAGAACAATAGTCGTTAAATTTGAGAATGGTACATACTTAGATAAAAAAGGGACAATATACATAGTCACCAACCAACCGGATAGAACAGATGAACTTGGTAATGTGATTCCAGAGACAGACATGGATGACATAGAGCAAGGGAACGTAGGAAGAGAGCCTAGAACTCCCCGAGGCAAATCAGTCTTCACTAGAATCATCACGCTAGAGTGGGTTCCCCAAGACAATAAGAGCATAGATCTGCTGATGAATCGAGAGACCGATGAAGCATTTTGGAGGTATAAGCCTGACAAGCCTAATGAAGTAGGAATGCTCATAATTTATGAGTTCAAAGATCTTGATAGTCGAGGCAAAGTAACCTACCTAGACAATACTTCAGAAAGGATCTTTGTGGTCTCAGAACATGGTAGGCATGCCTACACTTGGAAGGGCGAATTTGTTTTTCCCCAACCAAGATCTAATGTCTCTTATGGCCACCAAGGAGCTGGAACATCCCAAGCTCATGGAGCACATAGGGACAGAAGTAGAGAGAGGCTGGAAGTAAGCTTTGCTAACCCAGTAGGATGAGAAAGAATGAGAACGGAGACGGATAGAGTGGAAACTCAGAGACCTAGAGACCCAAGGAACCAAAGAAATGTTGATGATGTTCCTCTGCCTAGGCCTAGAGAACACACTAGGACCTTGAGGCCAACCCAGCTGGTTAAGTCCATGAAGAATTGCTTCGATGGCACTCGAGACCTGTACGATCATGTGGTAGAATTTAGACAAGTCTTGAGAGCCAAACAAGTTGAGGACCTATCAATACAATGCATTTGGTCTAACTCTCAAGAACACAACCCTGACATGGTTTCAACCACTACATGAGAGGCAGTTTAGGAACATAGACCAACTTCTAGAGGCTTTCATTATAGAATTCTCTAAGAGTGGCATCCAACATAATACTTCCTCACTGATTCATAGCTTCAAGCAGACAGCCCAAGAGACGGTCAGACTTGCAGGAATAAGGTTTAGGCAATACCTAGAGAGATGTCATGTTCTTGATTTACCCACTCTAGCCAAACAAGTGGCTTTATTCCTAGATGGGTTGTTGAGTACCAAATTGAGATCCTATGTGTACTTGAAGGACCCTAGGACCATATTAGAGTGTGTACGCATGTGCATAGACATTGAGGATAACCTAGAGGAGGAATTAGAGCTTTCAAAAATCTATAGAGATTTAGATAGCTCTACTAGCCTCAATTCAAATCCATCCGTATCTATTGAGGAACTTGTTGAAAAGTAGCTGAGAAATTAGGAGTCTCTAGTAAACAAATACCAAGGTTTGCCCCAATGAAAAGATGCTACACCTATGAAGGCGACCATATGGAGAATTGATGTCCCATTATGGCTCAACCCCAGGTGAACCCTAGTAGCCAATACTGCACTATAGAACGGAGGTACACTAATCACACCACGCAAGATTTCCCATACAATAAGCAAGCATTTAGGAAAACTTATCCACAGTCATACCTTCAACAAGGAAGATACCAAAACCCGTACCCACCACAATAATATGGCAGACCACAACAACCCTATCAACAACCCTACCAAACCCAACAAAGGCCTCAGCCTGTGTTAGCTCAACAAGCTCCTACTCTAGCCAATGTGATCCTAGTGAAGTACGCTGTTGCAGAGGAGAATCTGAATAGAGCCATAGTGCTACTAACTCCATTACTTTTAGAAAGTGACCTGAGTGATCATAGTTTTGACTCCACTCACATTGATAGCCCACAGGCTTACTACATGCAATCACCTCAGCATAATGAGTCATATTATTATGAAGACCTGAGTGAACCTAGTTGGGAGCCAAAGTATGCAAATGTCATGTACGCAAATCCTAACTCTAGACCTCAACCTAGGTAGATAAGACCTCAGAGGACCATGCTACCGATGACACGGAGATCAAGGAAAGGCACCATCTCTTGGTCCTTCCAGGAGGACACATGAAGATGATGATGCTATTTTTGTCCAAAACTATGTGATGCAGAGGGCTAGTGTTCTCAACAAAGAAGCCAAACATACAATGGAACTCCCATCTTTTCCAAAAGTTATAGAGACACGACAACCAAAGGAATATGGAACGCAAAAGAAGCAGACAGCCTACACTCAAAACCAAAGGAGAGTACGAAGCAAGGTGTCTCAGCCACCGAAACAAGTATGGGTACGGAGAGGCAAGCATCCTGATGCGGCCAAGTTACAACCACTACTTAAACATCAGAAGTCTTTCAACGATTCGTCTACGAAAGTAAATTCTATCTCGGTACCCAAGAAGTTGATGAAGGTCGACCCACAATCAAGACAAATCTCAGTGCCTAATGCTTGCTTACAGGCTCAAGTAGCCACCCATAATCTTCACGAGACAAAGCTCCATTCACACACAATCACACATGCTTCAACAAGAACTCGCAGGACCACTTGTAAATGGGTCCCTAAAAAGCCTCCTTTCGAAGCAGATACCTATGTAGAGTCTCCCATAGCCCACAAACGGTCAACTTGTAAAGCAACGCATTACGTTTGGTGACAGAAAGCTTGTAATAAAACCCCCAAACCCCAAGTTGTAAATTCATCTCCACCTACTAAGTGCATCATCCTCACGCTACACGATTCCACTTAGCACATAGAACTCTTCATTCACTAACTACACACACGATCATTGAGCACCAACTGACCCACTAACCTTATCACAGTGCTTCATGTTAATGTTGTAATGGGGACAAATGGCCACATCTTGTCCACAAAAATGTTAACATGTGCTTCTATGTTCTCACAGAATCAGCAAGCAAGGTAGTCACATGGCAGAAGCAATAGGAACCAATTCACAGGCAAGGTCTAGCTCTCAAATAGTTGACATTGAGACCATCCTCCTCTTTTACCCAAACCTGATTTTTTGCACTACTCCTACCTGATCAGCACTCTCACCCCTAGTAGGGCCAAAGGAGGAGATAATACCTTTGTGCTTCCCGCATTAACACAAGGCCATGAACTAAAAAGGTTTAAGCTGACCATCAACTTAGTACAGGAGGCCCTAGACATGAAGGGCATGCACATTCCAACAGAAAAGGAAACCTTGATTCCTGGACGAATAAAGCACAAGGGCCTCAACAAACTAAAGGATATAGTGGCCATGGCACCGACCATTGCTCTCCATTTATGCACAATCATGCAGCACTTTGCCTTCCCTACTCAAGAACGCTTTACCATGCCACCAAAGAGAATTTGGTTTAGTTTGTATTTGGTAGAAACCAAAAACCTCACCATCAATATGCCCCATTGGATTATTGATCAAATTCACCTAGCACATCAGCGGTGGAACAAGAAACACAAGAATGTACTTCACGGATGTTGCATGCTTACACAAATCGTTTACAGGTGTTTGGATTATGATGTACCCATTTAGAGAGCATTGGTATGGTCCAAAGTCCAAGAGTTCTAGAGACGGGCATCAACGACAGGCCCACCATCAAAGAAAATGAGAGGATCCATTCAAATACCTCGTGCATAGGCAAGGGGTGCCACCCTCACACCCGATGTAATACCACCTCAACAAAGACATGTTTGTCCATGCGCGATTCGATTACCCAGGCAGAGTGCCGAGGGACAAAACCTTGTCTTTCCCCCTATCCCTTCGGAATTGGAGTTTCCATAGGGTTACACTTTGGATGACTTAATCGACGAAGAAATTTCTAGAATGATCAATGAGGTAAATCATGAGACTTAGGAAGACCAGACCCGAGGACCGCAACTGACTATTGAGACTACAACCCCTACTCAACCCGAAGTAGTAGAAGTGAACGAAGACGAAGAAGAGATCAAAGAACACGACCAAGAGCAGGAGGAAATTACAGAACTAGGGGGCGCACCAGCCTATACGGCACATATCAAAAGATTGTATGAGACCATGAAGAGAGTCCAGGAACATCACAAATTATCCTTAGAAACAAGGAAATTACTAATAAATTAAAGGAAATTACTAATAAATTAGATGTTAGGAGAAGAAGGGGTAGATGAATAGTTCATCGAGTCCTTGAATCTTCACATGGATGTGCTTGGTCTTGATGAAGCCATTCACTCGGCCATGGTCCACATTCATCACTTTGAACATCGAGTGCCTACCTACCCCATTCGATCCGGGAAGCAAATTCATATAGATGTATCGACACCAGTAAACACTACATACACGGAAGAATACCACGATACACTGCTGTCACCACACTCGAGACCCTCACCCCCAAACCCACCCCCCTCATCTCTCACTGCATGACAAACCTATCCTCACGACACCACTACCGTAATCTCCACCACCACTGAACATGTTGTCACAACCCTCTCGTCATCAGTATCACATCTAAGCTATAGTGTTAGTTCTGATGTTATAGGAATTCCCCTTCCCTCGGGCACCCACCTCGGATGGGCTGCCACACATACATTCACAACACTATTCATCGACCGCACCTACCGTCCCCATTTACATGGTAACACACACTTTTGATATCATGGAAACATCACCATCCATGGCACCACTCCCTCCCCCCACATTACCACAATCTCCCATTCCCCCTCCACCCAGATCACCTCTTATTTCCACTTCATTCACGACCCCTCCCCCCTTCCCCATTCCCCTTGCATCCTCCTCTTTCCCAGCATCCCTGAATGTAAATAATATCTTTTCTACATTACATCAATGTATATATCAGTTGCAGAATGAATATCAGACCTTAGATGATTGTCATCGCAATCTATTTGTGGACCAACAACAACTATAAAAGCGGCTGACAAACCTAGAAGAAGAGAACGCAACACTCACCCAACATTATACTACGCTAAAGCATGCCCATCAGACCTTATTGGATGCTCCTCGAAAATTGGATTCTTTGGATGTTAAAAACCTAGAAGCTTTAGTTGAACTTTATTAGTCTGATAATATCAAAGTCTGTTGTAATCTGACCTTAATGCGGAAGCATATGGCCACTGCTCTAGAGGAGAATAAACGAATTCAAAAGAAAAATGAAGAGAATCTAGAAGCGGCAATGGAAAGCTCTCCTCAAAAGATAGATCCAGACAAATTTAAAGCCATTTCCTCTGATACAATGAAAACCATCCTCGAATCATATGCTAATCTTCTTGAAGCACATGACAATGTGGAAAAAGAACGAGACACCCTTCGCCAACAACTAAGGGCACACGAAGAACAAACGCAGGTCACAGATTCTATATCCACTACTGAAGAGGTGCACGCACTCAAAACCCAGGTTTCCGAATCGCAAAGTAAGTTACTTCAATGTGAAAGACAACCCTCCCCTGTCATAGAACCGGAACTGGAAGAATTGGTACTCATCGAAGTAGAAGAGTCATATGAGGAACCTTATGTTCCTATGCCTATGTCGGGTGGCCAAAAAACATGTGAAGGGTTGGACACACTTGAAATCGAAGCCCGAGAATGGCTGCAGATGCTCGAAAAAATGGCCAGTACACATGATGACAGGGTAGTGGTGGTAAAATTGAGGAGACATTATAAAGTCAGAATACTTCTGACTCATGTCCCATCATCGATGGATAGGCACAAATGATGACCAATAAGTGCCATATTGCGTGCTACTAGCAGATTATAATGTAGAAATTCAATGACATACAGGCAAGGTCCCAACTTTTGCCACTCAGTTTGGTCCATATGACATACTAGAGAGCGCTACACATGGGTCCATCTTCCAACCCACTAGGAGGCTTCGTCTTCTAGAAACATATCTAGAAATGGTTCATACATGGAACAATATGCCACTCTTCATCAAATACAACCCATGTTACATTCTAGTACTTAGAAGACGCATGTGGCCCGAATTCGCCATTACGGTTAAGAATGTCAAAGGCTATTAGAAATGGCTCAACTACATGTACCTATCATTGCCACAGGGACTGGCCACAGTAGCGTATATGATACCCACCATCCGACACTGGGGTGTTAGACTACAAAACACACCTGATGTGATGGCATGGATGTGTATAAAGATATATGAATTGATGCTGGTCACTTTTAGAACTTTTAGGAAAATCCAAGATCCTCATTTCTTGGCAGTCAGTTTCAATGCAGGCAATCTAGATTTAGTCTACGACATGAGTACAACCCCTTCCATTAATGTGATCTATGCATGGCACACAAGGATCAAGTACCTCCTAGCATGTTACAAACAGACCTTTGAGGAGATGTTCATTAGAGGGTTCCGGGAGTACCATTCAGAAATATTCGTGCCCATACCCTCACATCTCCTCCAACTTTTCTTTGTGGAGAGGACTTTACATTCTGATCAGTTGTGCCTGCCACATCCGGATGTTCCCGGGCCAGTCGATTGGGATGCTTTGCTCACAGATTTAGCCAAGGGACTAAGGATAGAAGAGCATCACTTGGCCACCGATGTCATTGTTAGAAGTGGGGAATGACCTGCTTGGGACTCACCTCCCAGCCTATTTATAGCCCTTGCCTAGTCACCATCTAGAGTTCTCTCTAAGGTTCCTCTACTCATCTGGCCATCATGAGTAGGCACCTAATATGAACTCTCTGGCTTTTGGCCTTGGCTATCCCCCGAGCAAGGAGCTTCTCATTCCTCCAAGCATGTACATCTCTGGAATATAACACTCCCTCCCCCTTCTAAAGATCATTGTCCTCAATGATATAGAAGGCGCTATAAACCTGGGAATCAAAATCTGTGATTCCAAATAATAAGAGTAGAGTCCTTGCCTTGGGCATATTGTAGGAATCCCTCTGATGCCCAATGAGTCCATATGTGCATAGCATAAGTACTCGGAATATCCTCGGACTCCCTATGCCTAGACCTTGACCACTAACTTGTGGCAGCTTGCCACCTGTAGAGACCTTGGCAGCTTGCCCTTGTCTCCGTGGAATACCGGCTGACAGCTTGTCATATGGAATAATCGTGCAAAACCACTTACTCTACTAGAGTAATGAAAACTATTATGCTAATCCAAAACAATGTGACTATGTCCCAAATATCTGTGGAAAAAACTACTAAAGATAAATGGAAATCTTTTCCAAATAATGATTAATCTCTAAGCTCAAGTAAATCTGCTTGATTTACTCACTGTAATGAAATAAAACTCAAGAAAATCTCATCATGATCCAAACTGTGAATCCAAGATGATAATCTATCAATGATCCAGACTATGGAACAAGATGTCAATCTGTCAATGATCCAAACAATGGACCAAGATCTCGATGTGTCACATCCAAACTATGGACTAAGATCTCAATCAGTCACATCCAAACCATGGATCCAAATCTCAATCTATCATATATAATAATCCCAAGTATGGACCAAAATCTCAATCTCTCATATATAATAATCCCAACTATGGATCAAAATATATCTCATATAAAGTAAATCCCAATCCACTCTCTAGAACTAAGTCCATCATGCCAAGTGAAGACATGCTAAGAAAATATAGCAATTAGTGGAACTACCACCGCCTTCTCAATAATAAGATGAAAGATGTTCCAAGTGGATGAAACTTGCTTTATCCATGAGCACCATCTGATCGTCACTATGATCAAATCATTCCTAACTAGGAATAAGGTGTCTCAAGTAAACTACTGTAATAATCTGGCACTCCCAGATATCCAACATCTGATCATCACTATGATCAAATCATTCCTAACTAGGAATGAGGTGTCTCAAGCAAACTACTGTGATAATCTGGCACTCCGAGATATAATGAGAACCATAATATGAGTCCACTAGACATACTGAAAAATGGTAAGTAGATGTGTGCACACTCATAGCCCGCTAGGCTAAGCATCCAGCTCACCTCATACACACTATGTATGAACCATGGCCTATTCTCAGGCATATCAAATAAAGTAGTATGTACTCTATCAATTTCTTCTTAGTGCAATTGCCTATTCATAGTTCTTATGTGCAAACCTTGCCTTTTCGCTTCTAGGCTACATGCCTGCAGACTTGCCTTGTTTGCGATCACATACAGAGTGACTGTCTCAACTGCCCCTCTGTTGTCTAATAATAAGATGATTCCAGAAGATCATATAAATGAAATCCAAATCATATCAAAATATAGCCTATGTCACTTGTTTCAGGCCTCTAC
This sequence comes from Ceratopteris richardii, assembly GCA_020310875.1. Classification (NCBI taxonomy): domain Eukaryota; kingdom Viridiplantae; phylum Streptophyta; class Polypodiopsida; order Polypodiales; family Pteridaceae; genus Ceratopteris; species Ceratopteris richardii. Next base: position 202,334 of record CM035432.1, read on the forward strand.
CTCTAGTAGCAACACTTTTAGTGTAGAGGTCACTTGACCTATCTAAAAGTGTCCAAATTATTTGAAACTTGGTCAGCTTAAATAAAAGCTTAAGGTCTACTTGCCCTCCAAAGTTCAATAAATTTGAGCATTCCCACAAAGAGTAGCATCTAAATCTCTATGAGGCTTCTACCTCACTAACTATTTCCTCGATCATTTTTTTTAACTTAAAAATGACAAGACATGTTAATCCTTATGATTAAGCAAACTAATTCATTATCTTGGATGGATTATTTCATGGAGATGTATCCATGCATATAATGATCATCTAGATCAATGCAAACTAAATATTCATCTAAATCATCTAGTTGAAAAATCAACTCTTTACATAGTATCCACCCTTTTGTAAAAGTGAACATCTATGGATGTCATTCTATTCATTGTGCTCTTGCACATTCATTAATCTCATTACAACCAATCATAAACAAGCACGTAATACTTGTATTGATGATCATATCCATAGCACTCTTATGCGGACTTGAGATAAGCGTCTATATCAAGTACATATACTCGCATGAAAAACAGTTTATGTGCTTAAGCGCTACTAGTCGAAAACACATCTTAGTTGCTCTTGATGTATATACCTTATCTTTTACTTTCTAAAGGCATAATTAGCCTATGCTTGGTACCTCGATCACATACCTTATGCTCACCTTAACCAGTCGTGGTGATACATAAAAGTGATCTTCGATAAACAGAAAATGCATCATGCACTTCAACTTTCTAGCAATTATATCGTCTATGTATGCATGCATTCACTCATGCATATTATTCTCTAATTCAATAAAATTATATACTTTTAGCTATGCTGACAGAAGACTTCCTCTCTCAGACAACACAACATCACTCTAGTCCTCACATGGCATATAATGCCATGTGGCTACAAACTTTCCGGCAGCATTTCGCCAGGAAAATGAAGCTTGGAAAAAATAAAAGTAGTCTTTACAATGATAGGCATCAGCCTAGTGGTTGGCAAACCACTCTCTTTACTCTAGAAACCTACAAAAAAGAAACTTTTCCAAAATGTGTTGTTGGGCACTACACGCCCTCATAATCATGTCTTTATTTCTGCTTTCGATACCTGCAAAAGATTCTAAAACACACAAACAAGATATGTGCATGCTTTTATGAAGCAACATTAGTTACTCTAACTTTATGTGCATAGATAAATTCATGTAAAAAGTAGCTTTCATGCACATTCCAATATTGATTTCCTAAAACTGAAAGAAAATACAATGCAAAATTATAAACTTTGATGCGAGAGGTATTCAAATGAATATATTTGAGAGAAAAGCTATGATGCAAATGTATGAAAATTACTGCATTCCTATCCAAAATAATTCAAAATATGAGTAGGAACTCCTAATTATCACAATTGGACACTCAATTCACTCAAAAAGGGTCTCTCACCAGTCACAGCGCTGTGAAGAAACTGCGCTATGAGGTGATATGTTTGGTCGCCCCACTATCAAAGTATCAAACATCTGAGTCTACTGTAGACATGCACTGCTCATGAGAAGATGGGTCAAAACTGCAAACAGTAGTAAACGTCCATTCTTCCTCATGCACAAGATTAGCAAACTTTGTTTTTGGTGTAGAGGCCTCTGCAATAACCATTACAGCCTCTTTAGTAGCCAGTTTTGGATAGTTCTTTATGATATGATCATTTCCTTTACAGTACTTGCAGAAAAAATTCTGCTTTTCTGATTTCTTTGCATCTTTGTCTTCCCTCTTCGATTGTGCAGAACTAGCAGATTTCTACTTACTAGTTGAAGAGCTCCATTTTCCTTTGCCCTTTTGACTAGCCAGGAAAGCTTGATCTACAACACGCATAATGGACCTGTTTTTCCTGGATTGATCTTCCTACAGTAGAACAGAAACTAACCCCTCAAATGAAAAAGCATTTGGATTGCCTTTCATCATCAAACGAAGAGTAGAAACAAAACTCTGATATGAATTAGGAAGACCATTCAGAATGGTCTGTACAAGTGAGCTATCTGGTATAACTTCATCATCATAATTCAACTGTTCCTTCAAGTCTTTGATCTTTGTTAGAAAACTGTCCATAGAATCACCCTCATTCATGTGCTCACTCTGCAACTGTTTTTGGAGGTAAGCAACACGAGCCTCATTCCTAGCTTGATACAATGTGGTAAGTGTATCCCAAGCATCCTTAGCTGTTATGTTGGAGATAGATGTCTGCAGAAGCACGCGAACAGCACAAGGAAGAAGAAGAAGCTTGGAGCACAAACACACAATACTGAATGTATTACTAGAGAATGTACAAAGATAAGTAGCCCACTAGGGCAATAGGCGTATATACAAGCCGGAGGAAAAAAACCTCCTAAAGAGGGAAAAAAAGTGCCCCGATGGTCCTAGTGTGTTCACACACATCACTACCTAAATATATCAACAAATCCCCCCTGGGAGTGATGCGGTGAACAAGGAGCTGGCACTCATGTATAAGGAAGTGCAAGCTATGTGGAAATCACTCCACAAAAGGAAGTAAGCCCAAAGCTTTGCGGAAAGCTTCAAACTTCTCCCTAGGTAGAGCCTTCGTGAAAAGGTCTGCAATGTTCTCCTGCGTGGGCACATATGCCAAGCCGATCTCCCCAGCAGAGAACCTCTCCCTGACATAGTGATAATGCACCTCAATGTGCTTAGTGCGAGCATGGAACACAGGGTTCCTCGCAACTGCCAATGTGCTCTGACTGTCAGTGAAGACGGTGGTGTCAGAAGACTGGCCAACACCCAAATCAGACATAAGGCGTCTGAGCCACACACACTCAACAGTCGCTGTGAAAGCTTCCCTATACTCAGCCTCACAACTGGAAGTGGCCACAGTAGGCTGCTTCTTGCTCAACCAAGATATACATGAGCTACCAAGCATGAAGCAAAAACCATTGGTGGATACACGAGTGTCGTAGCAACAGCCCAATCTGAGTCAGAAAAAGCATGCAAATCTGGCGGTAGTGATCCCCCCTTAGGATAAAACAACCCAAGTAGCCGAGTACCACTCAAGTAGCGAAAGGTGCGCTTAACCGCCTTCCAATGCATGACTCCTGGGCAATGCATAAACCTGCTCATTTGTGAGACAACAAACTGAATATCTAGCCGAGTAATGCATAAGTAAATCAAGCATCCAACAGCCTACTGATAGAGAACAGCATCAAATGCATCTCTAGCATCATGAAGACTCAATCGTAAACTTGTCTCCATAGGAGTGGCAATAGGCTTAGAGTCTTCAAGGCCAAAACACTGCAATAATGTGTCAATATATTTCGCTTGACACAAAGCCATTCCAGCATCAAATTGCATAAACTGAATGCCCAAATAGTGATGCAAATGCCCCAAATCAGACATCTCAAATGAGGCATGCAAATCAGCCTTGAAATCAGCAATATGCTTCTCAATAGGGCGAGTGAGCAACATTTCGTCAACATAGACAACAATGATCAGAAGCACATCATTAGCATGCTTAACATATAAGGTGCTTTCAGTTGGACTGTTCTCAAAACCATGTGCAATCAGATAGGCATGTATCTTCTCATACCAAGCACGTGGTGCTTGCTTTAAACCATATAATGCCTTCTTTAACCTGCACACCTGGATTTCATGCCCTTTCTACACAAAGCCACAGGGTTGAAAAACATACACTTCTTCATGCAAGTCACCATTCAGAAATGCCGTTTTAATGTCCAAGTGATGTACATTCCAACCATGATGGACTGCAAGTGCACAAATGCTCCGAACAGTAATCATACGACATATAGGTGCAAAGGTCTCATCAAAATCAATGCCTCTTTCCTGCGCATAACCCTTTGCAACAAGCCTAGCCTTATACCTGTCAACTATACCATCAGGTTTACGCTTCAGCTTGTATACCCACTTAGTGCCAATGGCCTTCTTGCCAGGAGGCAAGTCACATAAAGACCATGTACCATTCTTCATTATAGCATTATATTCAGATTGCATAGCAGCCATCCAATTTTTTGAATTCTATGCTTCATCAAAAGAAACAGGCTCATCCTCATCATAGAGACTAGACACAGCCATAGCATAGCAATCTGATGCAAAGGAGGCACTATGAGAGCCTGAATGAGTATGATATGACAAAGGTGCATCTAATTTGCTATCACGCAAAGTTTACACCAGCCATTTTGGCATAGTTTTTGCCTGCTCAATATCAGCTCTCTCATCAACAAGTGCATCATGTAAATCTGCATCAGAAATGGAATGATCTGCATCATCATATGAAACCTATAAAGGGTGAGAAGTTGCCTCATTAGGACCAGCACTAGACTGTCCACCTGTAAAAAGAGGCATCAAAGTATCATACATGTCTTTGGAGCTAACAGATGTCTCCTTAGTACATGAAAGCAATGGTTGAATAGCATCTTCGAGAAAGACAACATCACGGCTAACCAAAATGCATTTAGTATGTGGATGATACAGACGATAGCCTTTGCTTTCAGAACTATACCCAACAAAAATACATTTTACTGCCTTATCATCCAATTTTCTGCGATGTTGTTCAGGCACTAGTGCATATGCCAAACAACCAAAAACACGCAGATGAGCAACAGATGGCTTGCGGTCATGCCAAGCCTCATATGGAGTGATAGACTACAGCGCTTTAGTGGGACACCTGTTCAGTACATATGATGCACACATGACAGCTTCAAGCTAGAAACTATGTGGTAAAGCCTGACTCTTGACCATGCACCTCGCCATCTCCATGAGTGACCTGTTCTTTCGTTCAGCAACTCCATTCTATTGAGGTGTATACGGCACTCTACACTGGTGTTTTATCCCACGTTCAGCCAGAAATGCATTAAAATCAGAAGACATATATTCCCCCCCTCGATCAAAACAAAGGGTGCCCATTTTACATGCTGACAGATTTTCAGCCAAAACCAAAAACTGTTTAAAGCACATGAACACTTTGGAATTTACTTTGAGTGGATATACCCATGCATGCCTGGAAAAATCATCAATGAAAGTCACGAAGTAAAGGTAATTTCCAAAAGGGGATGTCTGCATAGGACCACAGACATCACTATGTACAAGCTGCAATTTTTATGTAAGCCAAATTGAACTATCTTTTGGAGGAGGAATGCTGCATTTTGCCCAAAATACAACCTTCACAAACATGTTTTCCAGGTGCCTCAAGTTTGGGCAAAGAGGACACCATTTCAGATTTCTGTAGGCGTAGCAAACTAGTAAAATTCAGATGACCAAAGCATGCATGCCAATGCTTTGCATCTAACATAGCCTGAGAATCATTTACTGCATATGCCAAATCATTTTTAGATCTTTCATAGTTTATGAGCTTATACAGCCCACGACATAAAATGCCAGAAGCAATAATAACATTTGACAGATCATGAACTGTACATCTATCATCAACAAATTTCACAACCAAGCCAATCTTGGCTAATGCAGAAATTGATAACAGATTCTTCTTGATCCTTGGCACAAACAAAGCATCTAACAAAGTGAAAGAACTACCATCAGTAGTAGTCAAAATGATCTTACCAACTCCCATAACAGGATAAGAGGATTTGTTGGCGCATGTAACAGTGTTCCCTGTAGGGGCAGGCTCGAGTGAAGAGAAGAAACTACGCTGCGAGGTAATATGTTTGGTCGCCCCACTGTCAAAGTACCAAACATCTGAGTCTACTGCAGACATGCATTGATCATGAGAAGATGGGTCAAAATTGTAGATAGTAGTAAACGCCCATTCTTCTTCCTGCACAAGATTTGCAGACTCTGTTTTTGGTGTAGAGGCCTCTACAACAACCATTCCAGCCTCTTTAGCAGCCAATTTTGGGTAGTTCTTTATGATATGATCATTCCCTTTACAGTACTTACAAAACAATTTCTGCTTTTCTGATTTCTTCTCATCTTTAACTTCCTTCTTTGAATATGCAGAATTAGCAGATTTCTGCTTACTAGTTGAAGAGCTCCATTTTCCTTTGCCCTTCTGACTAGCCAGGAAAGCTTGATCTACAACTTGCATAATGGACCTGTTTTGCCTGGATTGATCTTCCTCCAACAGAACAGAGACTAACTCCTCAAATGACAAGGCATTTGGATTGCCTTTCATCATCAACCGAAGAGTAGAAGCAAAACTCTGATATGAATCAGGAAGACAATTCAGAACGGTCTACACAAGTGAGCTATCTAGTATAACCTCATCAGCAGAAATCAACTGTTCCTTCAAGTCTTTGATCTTTGTTAGGAAACTGTCCATAGAATCACCTTCATTCATGTGCTCACTCTCCAACTGTTTTCGGAGGTAAGCAATACAAGCCTCATTCCTAGCTTGGTACAATGTGGTAAGTGTTGTCAGGATCTTGCTCACGCGCATACAGAGATTACGGGCACCAAAAACACACAGGGAATAGACGCAACAAGAGACGAGACAGAACGCAGTATTGGGTGCAATCTCCCCCCATGCACTCTGTTTCGACAATCCACAGAGTGCATGTATTTATAGGACGTTTGAGAAACTGTGGTCTACAACGACCCTTATTCTAACCATTACTTTTCTAACAATAGAACCTTCTACGCAAGTTTATTTACAAAATAAATAATAATTATTCGGATTATTGATGTCCGCCCTTTCACGCCTTGCACGCTCCTCACGAACCTTCGGCTGCTATATCAGAAACATCAAAAACATATTAATACATTAATAATATAACACTTTAGTAATGTATTGTTCAATAATATACAACATGCCTCCCAGTTGACAAGCAACTGACCTCAATTGATAAAATCATTCAACACTCTAACAATTATAATGCCGTGTTCAACATAGTCCATATTACTGTTACAATCCAACAATGCATTGGCCAACATATTTCATGTTACAATCCAACAATGCATTGGCTATTCCATATTTCAATCCAAAAATCCAACAATGCATTGGCCAACATATTTCATGTTACAATCCAACAATGCATTGGCTATTCCATATTTCAATCCAACAATGCATTGGCTAACATATTCCATGTTACAATCCAACAATGCATTGTTCAACATATTCCATAAGGTATAACATGCCCCTCAGTTGAACAAGCAACTGACCTCAGGTGATAAAATAATAAACATGGATGGCCAGCCACATGTTTCATCACTGAATAAAGAAAATAGGCATGTGCCATGTAAAAATACATGCATGGAAATGTTCATGGAGCTGGTACATTAATGTGTTGGGGTACGATATACAGGATTTAAGTCAAAAATGTAATCCAAAAGTGATGACAAAAATGGATATCTGGATATGATAAAATAATAATTAATTTTCTAATCATGAATTTATACTTGAATGCATGTGCATATGAATTTTGTAAAAATTTCAACAGCATAACGGCGTGATTTTGAAAACCGGAAAATTTTCGACAAACAATTTCCATGATACATAAAGAGACCAAAAGGGGATTACACACCCTGACATATGTTTTTTTTTTCTCCTCGCTAACCTGCAATAAAATACATACCTGTCCCTACAATAAGAATTCATGTACCATACAAGACAAACCATGTTTAAATGATGCGTATATTCCATGTACAATGCAAAACATGCATGTCCAAAATGTAAGTGGATGCAAAAAGAAGACAACTATGCATATAAATTGACAAGAAACGTATCTGGATGGTTACAAAGTAATTTGCCGATGAGTGCAGGTGCTGAAGATGATCCACCCCTTTATCATAATAGCATGACAATATGCCTTCAGGAATCGAGGCTACGAAAAGATGATTAAAAAAAAAAGTTTGTTTGATGATGAATGGGTAAAGTCCAAATTCTTTTGATCTTGGAAGAGAAGCTCAAAAGATATGTTATAGCCACTCTATAAAGAGATCGAAGATATCTTTCCATAGCAGTAAAACAAAATCTCAAAAAATTAAAGGTAATATGCTCCTATAGACTAAATTCAATATGTAAATACATCACAATTATCAAACATGTAAGGTAAACTGTAAAGGTAAGAATGAATCTTTAAACTCTTCTTGAAAAGCCTTCCAGGTGCGTGGACAATCTGCACGACGAGAAAGATCATTCCACCATAACTGCGCTCGTCCCACCAAATAATTGGTGGCAAACTCAATTTTCTTATTTTCTAAATATAACCCATCGGAAAAGAAATCGTTGAATAGGGATAGCCATGATAAGACAAAGCGGCCATCTTTTCGTCCGTCGAATTGAAGCATAGCATAACGTCCGTGTATGGCTTGTTGAAGTGCTTGAAGTTCTTGGTTCATAATCTCTAACTCTTGTTCGAATGAATCTCCAGGTAAAGGTGAATTACTGTAATCCGCCATGGTGCTCTTGGATCCTTGCTCTCACCCAAGGATTTTGAAGGAATGCACACTTCCAAGGTAGCTCATTGGAAAGTTCGTTCTGAGAGCTTTCCAACGTTATATTACACGCCTCAATCCGACCTACGGATTGAAAGTTACACTTAATTCTTTGTTGGGTCCATCCTTGAAATCGCCGTGAGCACCTTGCACAAGTACCAAAGAAAGAGAACTTGAATAACAACTCCAAGAGATGGTGGAGTGGTCAAAGTACTTCCCTTGAAAGTAGGAGGTTGTGGGTTCAAATCCTCCTACCTTAGGGATTCTAAAACTCTCTATTACCACCCAAAAATTACAATTGCCTCACGCGTAGCCAACGGTCGCCAAGGGAGCCTTGGGTGCCAATGTTGCCAATGTATTGCCTAAGTTATTTGCCTTAGTCGACGCCTTAGTCGACGCCGAAGGAGTAAACATAGGTTCTGGTTCTGGAACAGGAACAGAAACAGAAGCAGAAGCAGAAGCAGAAACCGAAACAGAAACAGAAGCAGAAGCAGAAGCCGAAACAGAAACTGAAACCGAAACCAAAGACGGAGACGGAGATGGAGATGGAATCGAAATCGCGAACAGAGAACAGAGAACAGAACCCTCTGTATTGATGTGTGCAGAGCTCTGATACCACTGTTGTCAGGATCTTGCTCACGCGCATACAGAGATTACGGGCACAAAAAACACACAGGGAATAGACGCAACAAGAGACGAGACAGAACGCAGTATTGGGTGCAATCTCCCCCCATGCACTCTGTTTCGACAGTCCACAGAGTGCATGTATTTATAGAACTTTTGATTACGTCGAAAAGAGTGGTTACAAGAGGGCGGCTTCGAAAAGCAGGCGTGAAACTAAAAGTTGATAACTTTTACAGAAAGCCATTGCTTTCAATAACAGAAACTGTGGTCTACAACGACCCTTATTCTAACCATTACTTTTCTAACAATAGAACCTTCTACGCAAGTTTATTTACAAAATAAATAATAATTATTCGGATTATTGATGTCCGCCCTTTCACGCCTTGCACGCTCCTCACGAACCTTCGGTTGCTATATCAGAAACATCAAAAACATATTAATACATTAATAATATAACACTTTAGCAATGTATTGTTCAATAATATACAACAGTAAGTGTATCCCAAGCATCCTTAGTTGTTCTGCACAAGAGCAAATATGAGGAATAATGGCACGTTTGACAGACAAAGCTATCAATGCATGTGCCTGGGCATCTCTGCCATCCCAGCGAGTCTGCTCTATAGTAGGTGAAGCAGAAACAGCAACACGAACAGGAATCTACAGAATATCATCTTCGACACCATCTTCATTAGCTCCAGCACCTGTATTTGTAGTACCTGTAGTTAGAGGTATAACAGGATGTCTTTCAACACCCTGCACAATGTTCCACAATCCTTTTGCAACCAATACATGTCGCATCATATAAGCCCATAATGGGTAGTTGGTACCATCCAACTTATCCTCAACAGCCAACATACGAAATACATCACTGCTTTCAGCCATGACCGGTGACTAAAATACCTTGATGCAAAAAATTGATTGTATCTCAAAAAGTTGAACAGAACTGCCCCAACCAATTCTACTAGACCTGTAACAGACTTCGAGACGCTTATACTGGCGAACAAAAACTGGTATATACCTTTGGCACAAAAAGACGAAATAGCCTGCACAAGCACTACGATAGTGCGTTCGGAGGCCGAACGAGATGGAGTGTCGACGGCGCCCTAGATGAAGCGACGACCTGCTCTGATACCAATTGTTGGAGATAGATGTCTGCGAAAGCACGCAAACAACACAAGGAAGAAGAAGAAGCTTGGAGCACAAACACACAATACTGAATGTATTACTAGAGAATGTACAAAGATAAGTAGCCCATTAGGGCAATAGCCGTATATACAAGCCGGGGGAAAAAACACCTCCTAAAGAGGGAAAAAAGTGCCCCGGCGGCTCTAGTGTGTTCACACACATCACTAGCTAAATATATCAACATGTTCTACAAGAGCGAATGTGAGGAATAATGGCACATTTGATAGACAAAGCTATCAATGCATATGCCTAGGCATCTCTGCCATCCCAACGAATTTGCTCTGCAGTAGAAACTGCAACACGAATAGGAATATGCAAAATATCATCATCTTCGACACCTTTTGCATCAGCTTCAGTACCTGCAATTATAACAGTTGCAGGTATGATAGGACATTTTTCAACACCCTGCACAATGTTCCACAGTCCTTTTGCAACCAGTACATGTCACATCATATAAGCCCATAACGGGTAGTTGGTACCATCCAACTTATCCTGAACAACCAACATACGGAATACATCAATGCTTTCAGCCATGGCCGGTGACTAAAATACCTTGATGCAGAAAATTGATCGTATCTCAAAAAGTTGAACAGAACTGCCGAGACAAATTCTACTAGACCTATAGTAGACTTGAAGACATTTATACTGGCGAACCAAAACTGGTATATACCTTTGGCACAAAAAGACAAAATAGCCTACACAAGCATTGTGGTAGTGCGTTCGGAGGTCGAAACAAGCTCAAATCACGATTTCGGCACAACACAACAAAGTTGTTTTGATCTCTCAAGCACTCTAAGTATACATACCAAATTTTGTGTGATTTTGAGACTGTGACTAGAGGGGTGTCGAGGACACCCTAGATGAAGTGACGACCTGCTTTGATACCAATTGTTGGAGTTAGGCGTTTGCGGAAGCATGCAAACAACACAAGGAAGAAGAAGAAGCTTGGAGCACAACTCACAATACTGAATGTATTACTAGAGAATGTACAAAGATAAGTAGCCCATTAGGGAAATAGTCGTATATACAAGCTGCGGGGAAAAACCTCCTAAAGAGGGAAAAAAGTGCCCTAGCGGTCCTAGTGCATTCACACACATCACTACCTAAATATATCAACAGGGTTTGCATCATGATTACCCTAAATGATATATTTACTTTGGTGATTATGTACTCATTATCCCCTCATAATAAGAATCACAATATTAGATTCGCAACGATGCCCCACTATGGTCGTTAACTACTTGTACAAATTGCATGTATAATAGTTATGCCGTCGATTTTGCACGATCGTGTATTTTCCATTTCACAAAAAATCCATATATATATATATATATATATATATATATATATATATATATATATATATATATATATATATATATATATATATATATATATATATATATATATATATATATATATATATATATATATATATATATATATATATATATATATATATATATATATTCATATGCTTTTATGTGATCGCTGATTGATAGGGCCGCGATTCGGACCCATTAAGAATTTTTGGTAGCACTTTGTTGAACAATGTAGCCAATCAAAAGGAGCCGGGTCCACATAATTCATGAATCTGGAATGGACCGGTCCACCACAACTTTCTTTTTCCCATTTTGTGCTTCATAATAAAAGTACATCACTAATTCATTGGATCTAAAAATTTCCGTCCATAAATTACGATCATGCAGTTTCCTCTGACGGTTCTCCACCTCTTGTAGTAATAAAAAACTTTGATACATATGCTCATCTAACTTGTGCAGTTGATCCATCCGATAAGCAAATGAATCTTTCGATAGTAAATGCTTTTGGACCGCAATCCGGAGACTTGAAGCTTCAAACTCAAATGGAAGGATAACTTCTTGTCTGTATAGAAGTTTGAAGGGAGTGCTGCCGATTGAAACCTTATATGATGTCTTGTATGCCCAAAGTACTATGGGGAGAATAATTTCTCACTGGTCCGTGGAGTCCAGTAACATCTTTTGCAACATGTGCAGAAGGACTTTATTTATTACTTTTTGCTAATCCATTTACGCAGGGATAATATGGAGAACTGAATTTATGCTTTATTTGGTACTCAAAAGTGATTCCAAAAATCAATTGATTCAACAAGTGGGTGTCCCAGTCGGACACTAATTCCAGAGGTAGACCAAAACACGAAAAAGATCTCATTCTAAAGCCTTTTAGTGACTATACGTGTTGTAGCTTGCTTAGCAGCCCAAGATTTCGCCCATCTAGTACAATAATCTGTGCACATTAGGATATAGAGTGCTCCCGTTCATGCTATCGGTGGTTTAATTGGACCAATAAAATCTAAACCCCATTTCTAAAATGGCTCAAGCACAAGGATAGGCTACAGTAGGAAATGGTGACTATCTCGAGGTTCTCCAATACGTTGACAAGGGTCACAATTCCGCCAAATATGTTGGCTTGCTGGAGCATTCAACAGTGAATTCAACATAAAGATCGACGTGAAGATGATGCACACACAAATGTGGAGGAGCAAAGGTTGTTAGAGAATGCAAATGCCCATTTTCATTAAATCATTAGAGTTTATACAATTTTAGATAAGGAGAGGGTCACACTCTACATAAAGATCGACGTGAAGATGATGCACACACAAATGTGGAGGAGCAAAGGTTGTTAGAGAATGCAAATGCCCACTCTACTTTCTAAGGCGGAACCTTAGGACAACGCTCGAGCTATGAACCTTATCAACTCATGCTCTTGTTCCAACACACACTAATATATGATCCAACTTGGATCTATGTCTAACATTCTCTTCCCCTTCTAAATATCATTGTCCTCAATGATCCAAGAGGAGACTGAGAGTGGAAACCCTTCCAAGATACAAAATACTCTGGAGTGAACTATTTCTACATGCAATTCTGCTATTTAGCATCTTTTTTGGAATATCTAGTGTCACCTCTTTCAAATGGTGGGAAATTTTTAGAAGTCTAGCCTTGGCCTTAGCAAACCTTGATAATTCTTGGCCTTTGCTTCAAATTCTATAAACTACATGGATCTTCCACCTAAGACATATGTAATATGAAGACATTCTATGTGAACATGCTAACTATCTATCGATAGTTCCCTTATCTTCTACATATGTATAGGATAGTTATGTGGCATATATGCAACTAGGAGTTATGGGATGTATGCTACAATACACCTTAGGAGGAAGTGAACTGAGTATCTACTCATGCATTATAGATACATCTATCCCATTCTATCTTCTCCTCTACATATTTGCCCTTAATATATCCTTAAAAATCTAATTAATCTTTTGGGTTTGAAACTCTATCGAGAGATTATAATGTTACTATATAGATCTGCATATGAATATCTCATGTAATCTAAAGATAATCAGTGTGAACCTCTTACTTTCTTGCTAGTGTTCCACTATTTTCTACATAAGACCTTATGTCATCTAGAAATCTTGTGGATCTTCTACTATCTTCTTGATAAATAGAAGTCTTCCCTTTTTAATGGTTTTTTGTTCTTGATTCCTTTGAATCCTGAGAGAAATTGTATCTTTTTTTAAGGATGTACTAGACCTTATGTCTTAATTCCTTCTTTTTGCTTATTGACCTTGACACATACAAATTCTTCTCACTAACTTATGTCCTTGTCAAACATTTTTACTTTCCAATTTCTTGAAATATCTTGCTTGCAAACCTTTCCTCTCCATTTATCTTTTCCAATCTGTATTTGAAAAAGGACTTGGCTTGTTTGCTTTAGAAAGGTAAAATCATTTTTCTTTCCTTCAATAGATTCAATGAATATAACATGATTACTTTATTAACTTGGTGTGTATGCCCTTTCTATCTAAACTTCTAATAGACTTGGTACTTTTCACCCTTTCTATACTTAAACATATAACTTTGGTCCACATGACCACTTTATTCTCTTGAACTACTTGGTCACCTTTTTATGATGTCCTATGGATAGAAACATCAAACTTATTTCTCAATTTTTTTTTCCATTTGGAATTAAGATTCTTGCTTCTAGACCTTGCGTTGTCGTATCTTCACTCCATGTTGGAGAACAACCTTGCCTTTTCTAGTAAATGCAAACCTTGCCTTGTTGTGTAATCACTCTTGATTGAGAATCTTGAGCACGTCATTTAATTGTTTGCTTAATGCAAACCTTGTCTTGCTATGTAACATTGTCTCTCCGTGTTAGGGATTTAGACTATAGCCTTGCCTTGTTTGGTCTTTGCAAATCTTTCCTTTCTATACATCTTGGCCATTCTTTCTTGAGTATTTGACCCATAGACTTGCCTTCTTTGCTCTCTGCAAACCTTGCCTTTCTATGTATCTTGGACATCCTCTCTTGAATACTTGGTGTACAGACTTGCCTTGCTTGCTTAATGAAGATGAGTACACCTAGGATATAAATTCTTCATTCTTAGGTAGAGAGATAGATGGAGCTATCCCATCTTCTCATATTAAACTACTATGGATTCAAGATATGATTCCTTCTATAGAGTTAATAACTCTTAATTCTATGTGTCAAATTTCTAGATCTATGAAGTTCTTACATGAATTTTCTTTTACTAGTTTCTCACTATGGAATTCTAATCAAACTTGATTTGCCCTTTTATTCCACAAATCTGAAGCCTATACTTCTTGTGGAATAAAATCGTTTGTTCTATACATATAGAAATGTGCACTAGTACTCATAGCTATGTAGTTAAAGTAACTACCTCTGAATAAAATACTTCATTTACAAGTATCCTAAACTTGTAGGTGTTCTTAGAGTTCTCTTCCAAGGTTTCAAAGATACCTTGAGACCTTTTACCTCTAAGCTTATAACTCATGAGACCTTGTTAAAACTAGTCCTTGTCTCAATTTTTCCTTTCTATAGAAGGGAAATTTTTATATATTTAATTTTGTATATTTCATTATATGTATTTAATTAAATTATTTAAAACACTAGTTCTTTTTATATTTATTTATGTATATAATTATCTTATTTTATAAATATATTTATTTATATATTCAGATTTTTTTCCTTACGTAATCCTATTTTTATATATTTAATTTTATATATTTAATTATAAATATTTAATTAAATTATTTAAAACACTAGTTCTTTTTATATTTATTTCTGTATATAATTATCTTATTTTATATATATATTTATTTATATATTCAGATTTTCTTTCCTTACGTAATCCTATTTTTATATATTTAATTTTATATATTTAATTATATGTATTTAATTAAATTATTTAATTAAAACCCTAATCTTAAAATTCTAGATCTAAAATACTAAACCCTAAAACCCTAATCTTAAATATCTAGACCTAAAATATGTATATTTCTGTATACATGTGTATATACATGTATATATGTATTACATGTGCATGTGTATGTGTGCATATATGTTATGTAGGTGTTTTAACCCTAAAACCCTAATCTTAAAGATTTAAATCTAAAATATGTATATTTTTGTATGCATGTGTATCTACATGTATGTATGTATTATATGTATATGTGTGTTTGTGTATATATGTTATCTACGTATTAAAATCCTAAAACCCTAATCAGAAAGACTTAGACTTAAATCTGAAATACTAAACCCTAAAACCTTAATCTTAAATATCTAGACCTAAAATATGTATATTTATGTATACATGTGTATATACATGTATATATGTATTATATGTGCATGTGTATGTGTGCATAATATGTTATGTAGGTGTTATAACCCTAAAACCCTAATCTTAAAGATTTAAATCTAAAATATGTATATTTTTGTATGCATGTGTATCTACATGTATGTATGTATTATATGTATATGTGTGCTTGTGTATATATGTTATCTACGTATTAAAATCCTAAAACCCTAATAAAAAAGACTTAGACTTAAATCTGAAATACTAAACCATAAAACCCTAATCGTAAAATGTAGACCTAAAATATGTATATTTCTGTATACATGTGTATATACATGTATATATGTATTATATGTGCATGTGTATGTGTGCATATATGTTATGCAGGTGTTATAACCCTAAAACCCTAATCTTAAAGATTTAAATCTTAAATATGTATATTTTTGTATGCATGTGTATCTACATGTATGTATGTATTGTATGTATATGTGTGCTTGTGTATATATGTTATGTACGTATTAAAATCCTAAAACCCTAATCAGAAAGACTTAGACTTAAATATGAAATACTAAACCCTAAAACCCTAATCTTAAATATCTAGACCTAAAATATGTATATTTCTATATACATGTGTATATACATGTATATATGTATTACATGTGTATGTGTATGTGTGCATATATGTTATGTAGGTGTTATAACCCTAAAACCCTAATCTTAAAGATTTAAATCTAAAATATGTATATTTTTGTATGCATGTGTATCTACATGTATGTATGTATTATATGTATATGTGTTTTTGTGTATATATGTTATCTACGTATTAAAATCCTAAAACCCTAATCAGAAAGACTTAGACTTAAATCTGAAATACTAAACCCTAAAACCCTAATCTTAAATATCTAGACCTAAAATATGTATATTTTTGTATACACGTGTATATACATGTATATATGTATTATATGTGCATGTGTATGTGTGCATATATGTTATGTAGGTGTTAAAACCCTAAAACCCTAATCTTAAAGATTTAACCCTAAAACCCTAATCCTATTTTTATATATTTGATGTAAAAAAAACTTCAAAATAAAAATAGGATTATATGTGTGTATGTATGCATGTGTGTATATATGTGTGTGTGTATGTATGCATGTGTACATGTGTGTGTGTATGTATACATGTGTATACATGTGTATACATGTGTGTGTATGTGTATGTGTGTGTATGTAGGCATGCATGTGTGTGCATGTGTGTGTACATGTGTGTATGTATGCATGCATGTATGTGTATGTGTATGCATCTGTATACATGTGTGTGTATGTATACATGCATGTGTGTATATGTGTGTATGTATGCATGTGTGTATATATGTGTGTATGCATGCATGCCGGTATATGTATGTGTATGTATGCATGCATGTGTGTATATGTGTGTTGTTAGACGGCCGCCGAAAAAGGACAAATGTACTAGGACAGGCGTCTTAAATGTAAAAGAACCTTTCGGGAAACGCGCAGGTAACTAAAGATTCGCGCACCCTTGCAAAAAATCTTCTATATAAGACAATGAGAAAAGAGTGGCCGAGAGTCCGTTTGGGGAATTGTAAGCGTACTGTTTGAAGTGTGTATGTCATTGAGAAGATTAAACTCTACTCTGTTCTGTTCTGTTCTGTGCTCCGTCTAGTCGTTTATTCGCACTGTAGTGCAGAGTTACGAATTGGTAGTCTTGTGTACGAATCTGTTTGGTAATGGTTGAGTGTGTCTCTGAGTGTTATTAAGTTGCAGTGTGTTGTTTGTCAGTCTTTATGCTGAATAAGGGAATGTGAAAAGCAGCCCCGAACTATTGCGTATTAACATTTTCTGTAAGGGACCAAGTTCCATACAGTAGTATGCGTTCACTGTTGATTCCGATCACAAGAAGACTAGTATCTGTAATGGTCGAGGTGCGAGTAGGACACTGTTAAATCTGTGACTAGTCGATTGTTGTTAGGAGATTTGTTGCTCGAGTTGGGCATACGGTGAGTTTGCATAACTTCAGGGTATAGATGTCTGTTTGGTATACCTGTCTGTTTTGAAGACGTGCGTATTAGGTGATCTTCGTTTACTGAAGTATATTATTCTATTGGATACAAGTAACCGGACTACTGCTCAGATAGCTATAGGAGGATCAGTTCGGAAGTTCTAAGTCCAGTACACCGAACAGTTTTCAGTTGTTCAGAGTTGAGTACTGAGCTAAGACACGAGAGAGCATTTATGCTTGTGTAAGAAGCTGGGAAAATAGTACAGGGCCTCTGTCTAACAGACCCCTACCACTCCCAAGAACCCACGTGGCTAAGAGTTAATTTACTTTTAATTATCACGGTAGAAGTGATCAGATCAACCAGCTAACCTGCACACGGAAGAATAGAGAGTCGGGGACGCCCAACATTCTTAAGTATTCGAAGTCTGAAATCAGAGTCTGTAGCCGCTAACGGCTAACATTTGGCGCCGTCTGTGGGAAAGTGGCATCAGACTGCCAATTACCTGTGAGAAAGTGGCATTAGAGTGCCAGCTGTTTGTCAGAATCAAACATCACGTTTATCGTTCGATTGACTGACAGTAGCAACAGAGCCAGATTGTTGCAAACTGCTCAGATAGTGCTAGTACGCAATGATACATGCCCGTTACTCGGTCTAGCGAAACGTATCCTAAGAACCATAAGGCTGGAACACGTAAAGTGCTAAAGACAACCCTAGGAGAAGAAGGTATAACGCGGTCTGACCCAGTGGTCAAGCAAGTTAAGGACGTTAGAATTAATTCCGGTCATATTCCGGTGGAACGATCAACGCCTTTGGTACATTCTGGTGATACTTCGACCCAGCCTATCGAAGATATAGTAATTCCAGAATCTACCAAGACGCTGCTGGAAACCAGTTTAACAATCTTGGATAAAGATTCAGAATTATCCACGATTAGAAACACTTTAGGAAAAGAGATCGGTAAAAGCGGAAAAACACTGCATTCTGGCACAATTTCGGTTCATTCCGGTGATATTCCGGTAATAGAATCACCAACTATAGGCAAAGGCTTAGCATTTTTTGCGGAATACTCAGCCCAACATGCGTGCTTGGAAGAAAGATTTCATATATTGGACATCCAGAAGGAAGGAAAGCTGTTTGAAGCATAAATCCGACGCATTCTAAGTAAAAACAGTACACCGGAAGGCACACCATCCGGCGATACAAGTTCCGATAGTTCATCCAATCAACTTCAAGATACAGAAGGAGGGCCTAATATACTCACAATGAACGGACAACAACAGCAACAACAGTTATGTCAACCAAGGCCGCCTCCAACAGGAGTAACATACACGAAATTCTGTGGATTCCCAGGAGATGATCAAGACGCTCACGTACGTACTTTCGAAATAAGTTATGCAGTTCTTAACCATCCACCGGATCAGGCATATAAGGCCATTGTTTTTCAATCTACACTAGTCAATGAAGCAGCTAGATGGCTTACAGAATACGATTTTAATCATTTCGGTACCTATGACGCAGTACGAGACGCTTTTCTGCAACGATTCAGGCTAAAGAAGAATCCCGCCGAAATCTTTGATTATTTACAAAACAACCGACAGAAGTCAAATCAGACTGTCCAGGAGTATGCTACACTCTTTAGAACACACTTATGACAGATACCAGAGGCCCACGCTAACTTACCTGATGATGTCATCACTCAATGGTTCATCAATGGCTTAACCCCACAACTGAAACAGATCATGATCATAAGGTGTGTCGGAGCTATGACGCTGGATGCAGTCATTGCCATGGCTCTGCAACTAGAATCCAAAGTCGGTGGATTTACAGAAGATCTGAAGTGGTTAAAAACAAACAAAACTATGGCTGAAGATATAACCAGACAAGTATACTGAATCACATGCAAAAATTCAGGTCATACTAGTGCCAATTGTGCACTAAATCAAACGTTTTGCGCTATCTGCAACACTGCCGGACACACCACCGAAAACTATGTCTACAACGCTAGAGTACAGGGAACAGCAACGGTCAATGCAGTTATTCAAGAACATGGACAGCCAGCGAATCACTATGTGCCTCCGCAATTGAGAAATAATCAACCGCAAGGATATCGGAACTACCGAGGACAGAGGAACAACAATTTTAATGCAAACCGCTGGCAGAACGGACCACCACCGGAAAATCCCAATTTATCACCGCCGGTTGTCATTTTTGTGGCGAATTTGGACATACTAGGAGATTTTGTAAGGATGCAGCTGAGTATGATCAAAGGAAGAAGGAGCGACAAAACCCAATGGACAACATGGTACAAATCACACCCGTAGAAACACAGACTGCTACAGTCCAGACCCGATCCGGTAAACAACTGCAGCCGGCAGCAGAAATATTCGAACCTGGGATACGAGAACAACATAGGATGTATGACAAGGCTAGTCACTAGACTGCAACAGAACCACCAGTGTTCCCAGAACCTATTCCGGTGACTCAGGCTTCGTCAACAAAGGAAGGAACACAACAAAAGGAAGCAGCAGCCGAGCCATCATCAGCAGTAGACATAACAGCAGATACTTCTGCATCAGCGAAGACCTCAAGTTCAAAGGAGCAGGACAACCAATCTCAACAAGCCTGGGAAATTTTATCCAAGGCATCTATCACCCTGCCTCTACGCCAACTTCTGGCATTAGTACCTGGAATTCGACAACAGTTCCAGCAACAATTCAGTCCGGTGCCTTGTATTCCGGCAACAGCAGCAGTGCAACCGGAACATGATTCTACGGTTGACCATTCAGTTCCCTTGATTACAGTATGGTATAAGAATCATAAAATTATGCAGGTATTGATTGATGGAGGCTTTGGTGTTAACATTGCGACTGCAACCTTATGCAAAAGGTTAGGATGGACCGAAATTAAACCAGTTCAATTTTTTGTCAGAATGGCAAATCAATCTACAGTCCATCCCATAGGACTTGTGCGAAATGTACCCATTACTTTACAAGGTACGACCTTCAAAATCAACTTTGTTATACTAGATCTGCCGGAATCCACTTTGGATTACAACCTTCTGTTCGGCCGACCTTGGCTGAAGCATGCGAAGGTAATACAGGACTGGTCTGCACAAGAGCTTACATTCAAAGATGCCAACCGTAGATATGTGGTAAAATTAGATGCTATACAACCTTGCGAACTTCACGCTAGACCATATTTTGCTGAACCAGTCCACATGTTAGATGGACTATCAGATGATGAAAAAGAGGAATTTCTAAAGAATAACGCTGATTTAATGTCTTTAGGGACTGTTGATCTACAGTCCGTTATAGATAACTGGAACACTTCAGTTTGTACAATAGTACCTATCACCGAAAAAGCTAAGCAGGAAGATACTGTCCTAACACATGACGATGAATTACAATCGCTGTTCAAGTCAACAGACGATACAGAGAAACCGCAATAGTTTTATGTCCCCGAAGACCAGTTGACCACGTACAATCTAGGAGACGAAGATCATCCGCGACCTGTAAAGATAAGGCAAAACTTACCGGAATCATTTAAAGCTGACTTGATTTGACTTCTTCGCGAATTCTCAGACGTCTTTGCATGGGATTACAAAGATATGAAAGGATTAGATCCGCGCATTTATCAGCACAGAGTCATGTTGAAGCCTGAAGCTAAATCGAATAAGCAGCCCAGCTACCGGATGAATCCCAATTATGCATCACAGGTAAAAGCCGAACTTGATAGATTATTAAAGGTCGGATTCATCATACCAGTGGAGCATGCTGAATGGATCTCACCAATTGTGATTGTGCCAAAGAAAAATAAGCAACTGCGAATCTGTGTGGATTACCGGAAATTAAATACAGCAACAATACCAGACCCTTTCCCGATCCCCTTCTTGGACACCATGCTCGATAGGGTGGCAGGTCATGAAATGTATTCATTATTAGATGGATACAGTGGTTACAATCAGGTTAGAATGGTTGAAGAAGATATACCAAAAACTGCCTTCATTACCAATTGGGGTGTTTTTGCTTGCACCGTAATGTGGTTCGGATTGAGAAATGCACCAAGTACATTTCAGCTATGTATGCAGGAGATTTTCTCTCCTTATCTCACTGCATTTATGCAAGTATATCTCGATGACTTCTCGATTTTTGGGAAGATGACGGCACATTTGCTTCATCTACGATGCTGTTTTCAAAAGTGCCGAGAATATAGACTCTGTCTTAACCCAAACAAATCTGTGTTTGCGGTTTCGTGTGGCAAACTACTTGGTCATATTGTATCTGCCCAAGGTATCCGAGTAGACCCAGATAAGATTTCGGCAATTTTAGAAGCCCTAGTACCCGCTACTCCAAAAGAAGTAATGCATTTCATGGGTCAAGTACGGTGGCATGGCAGACACTTACGGTGGCTTGCTCATCTGACTGTACCACTGAACAGATTAATCACCAAAACTCCCTGACAGTTCGAATGGACTCAAGAATGCCAAACTACATTTGATCGACTCAAGTATTTATTGACGCAGGCACCAATCTTACAACCACCAGACTGGGACAATCCGTTCCATGTTTTTGTCGACGCTTCAGATATTGCGATTGGCAGTGTTCTGATGCAGCAAACAAATAAGTGGTTTCGCCCCGTTTATTATGCCAACAGAAGGCTTGCACCTGCAGAAAAGAACTATTCTACCACCGAAAGAGAATGTCTAGGATTGATTTACTCGATCAAAAAGTTCTGACATTATCTACTAGGCCGGAAATTCACCTTCCATGTGGATCATGCTGCCCTCGTCTATCTAGTAAGACAGCAGCATTTAGGTGGACGATTAGCACGATGGGTGCTGCTCTTGCAGGAATTCGATTATGAAGTCATCCACCGACCCGGAAATGCACATGCCTTAGCAGATTTCTTATCTCGTCTAGATTCCGGTGAAGCTCCGATAAGCATAGATGACACGACTCCGACGATCTATAGTTCTGAGCCACTGACCGATGAAACTGCCGAATCACAAGCACCACCTACATATTATGATCAGATTCTAACTTTTCTCACCGAAGGATGCTTTCCATCCCAGACAGCCAAGGGAGTCCGAAGGAAAATTGCAGTCTTTAGCCGCCGATTCTAGTTAGTTGTTGGAGAACTATATTATGTAGATCACACCGGAATCCTACTTCGCTGTGTCCCTCCGCATGAAATTAACTCAGTCATCACGATGGCTTACTCGACCCCTACTGGTGGTCACTTTGCCACAGATTTGACTCACCGGAAAATTCTGCAAGGAGGTCTCTGGTGGCCAACTATGTACAGAGATGTAGCCCAATTTGTCAAACACTGCGATAACTGTCAAAGGTCTAGACAACCACTACAACGACACTTCTTTCCCTTGCAGCCTATTATGCCACTCAAACCATTTTAGAAATGGGGATTATATTTTATCGGTCCAATCACACCTCCAGCAGTATTCAGTAACAACAGATACATACTAACCTGTACAGACTACGCAACGAGATGGGTAGCAGCTTGGGCTTTACGGTCGGCTACAACGGTTGCAGTAGCAAAATGTCTGCTAAATGATGTCTTCCCACGATTTGGCTTACCACTCGAATTGGTGACAGATCAAGGTACTCACTTTGTAAATCAATTAATGAAGGTACTCACCCAATCCTTCCAGGTGACACACAAACGCAACTCTCCGTATTACCCTCGTGCCAATGGTTTGGCCGAAAGTACAAACAAATCACTATTGAATATCCTCCGGAAACTAATCATGGAAGCACCGGAAAGATGGGATCAACTACTACCTGCAGTATTATGGGCATACCGAACTACATATAAGGTAACAACAGGCTTGACACCTTTCAAACTAGCTTATGGCACCCATGGAAGTAGTCATCCCAAGTCTGCGTATAGCAATCACTCAGAAGATGCTACCGGAAGATTCGCTGATAGCACGAATGGACGCACTCAGAGAACTTGATGAGCACCGATGGCTCAGCTTTTTAACCATGCGCGAAGTACAACTAAGGCAAGCCAAGACACACGATCGATATTTGAAAACTCCAATCTTTTCGGTAGGTCAGCTCGTACTCTTCTACAACGCAAAGTCGGATAGAGCAGCAGGAAAGTTCAAACTACGATGGTTCGGCCCTTTCAAAATCTCAGAACAAGTCGGTCCGGCAACTTTTCGATTGACTACGTTGACCGGAAATCCACTCCCAAAAGTAATCAATGGGTCGAAGCTGCGGCCATATCATCACGCCACTAGCCCGCATTAATTTTTTTGGCGGTGGACCGCGTTTTGTTTAATCTTTTCTTTTTTCTTTCTTCTTTTTATAAATAGCCGTGTTTTGAAAAATCTTTATGTTACCAGCGGCCCCCTTGCCAGTCACTCAAGCACGCATGCTAGCATGCAAACCGTATCATTCCCGCACCGCACAATGATACCCCCCATCCTTTCCCTCCCCACCGTGACGTTCCTACTTAACCCCTTCGGCAGCACCAAAAATAGCTATTGTGTTTTGTGTTAGTATTCTGTGCAACTCTTGTGTTCTGTCTCCGTGCTCGTATTCTGTATCAGCAAACACCATGGAAGCCCTAGCAAACTACGCTGCCTTCCGCGATGGTATCCCCTACCGAGGTAGGTGAATACTTGCGTTGCAGAGGGTTGGCCAACTTCGCTGAGTTGCCCTGGCACTCAGTGGAAGCCCATCCCTTCTTCGCACAAATCATCTCTGCCATTGCCCAGTCCCCCGCCACCGAACGCCAATGGGTTTTCCCTTCACTACCCTCCAGAACCGTCATCACCTTCCCAGCCTTTTCTGAAGCTTTCTGCCTCACCCCGCAAGGCCGAGAAAATGGCCCCAGTATCCCCCTCTCCCGCATGGCCGAACTATTCCCCCGCTCTTCCTCCAACGAGTACGCTATTCTCTGCCGTCCTGAACCTGAACGATCCGCCCTACAATTCTTAGTCGCCATACTCAATCTTCAGAACTGCACCTACAGCATCTCATGCCCATTTTATTCCGCCCTAATTTAGCTGCCCGAGAACAAGTCAATTTCGCCTCCTACTTTTTTCAGAGAATCCACAAAGAGTGCGTAGCTATAGTAAATCAGGTAAACAAAGGAAACACCCCACGCTCTCGCCTCCTCCATATCCTATCCTTCCTTTTTCCAGCCATTCTTGCCGCACAACCCCCACCCCGAGGTCCCGTACTTAGGCACGAAGAATCAGTCCAACCACTCGACGACGATGAAGAAGAGGATGAGGAGATCAACCAACTCTTCTGCAATAAGAGAATCCGGATCAGCTCCTCAAAAAGCGAAGCACAAGGATCCGCCGGAAAGGATCAGGACACCCAAAACAAAGAACAAGAAGAGACCTTCCACGACACAGTCACTTCCATCCACAACGAATCATCGGCCGACCATCACGACTAGCAGAATCACACAGAAACAGAACCAGTCTCAACCGAAGAAGCATCAGAACGACGAGAAGACGAACAGCAAGTGGCCGATAGCGCACTCGACACCCTACTGAAGGCCGTCGAATCCACCACCGCCCATACTACAGGTGAACACCAACCCGTCCATCAGGGAACTCACACTGCATCCCCTGGTCCTCAATCCCCACCAATCAACCCTCCCCCCCCCCACCCATTTCTGAATCCTCTTCCTCCACCCTCAACTATTCGCCCCCGACATCCCCCCAAATCCAAACCCAAACCTCCGCACAACCGCAACACCCCCTTCTTCTTCCCGCCGTTCCGATCTTTTCTGAACTGGCCGCCATGGGCCAAATGCTCATTACCCTTTCACAACAACTTCCGGTACAGCTGAGTGAAGTCACGAACACGATTCGTCA
The DNA here is from genome assembly GCA_020310875.1 of Ceratopteris richardii. NCBI lineage: Eukaryota > Viridiplantae > Streptophyta > Polypodiopsida > Polypodiales > Pteridaceae > Ceratopteris > Ceratopteris richardii. Next base: position 228,068 of record CM035432.1, read on the forward strand.
AGACCTGCAGCACAAAGTCGACCTAATGGAAGCCGACATCATCCCTCTCCAAGAAGAAGTCGACGCCGTAAAAGCAGAGAATCATCAATTACAGACACAATTAGCAGATCTCCAAGGACAAGTTTCGGCACAACAGGGCCTGATACAACAACGAAATGACGCATTGGAGCAACTTGCCGCCAAAGACCAACTCTTGAACGCAACCCAAGAAGAAATCAGGAAACTGAAGACCGCACTACAAGAAAAGGAAGACATCAGCACATCCCTTGAAGAATTGGTCGTAGAAACGAAAGCACAATTGTAGGAGATAACCCTGAAGAATCAAGAACAGTAGCGAGAAGCAAAACAAGTTGAAGACGAGCTCCGAAGAGCTCAAGAATGCTTGGACGAGTCAAACAATATGCTGAGACACCAATTAACCAGGGAAGCCAAATACCAAAAAGATCTAGCAAATGCTCGCAGAGAACGGGATGCCTACTACAAAACGATTGAATTTTAGAACCAACAACTTGAGCGACTAGATAACCAATTGCGAAATCAGAAGGAACGAGTCACGGATATGCAGAAGAAAGTCACCGAAATAAAGACAGCCCGGGACGCTGCATTATCCAATGACTTTTATTTACAAGAGGCCTTCTTACAGAACCAGGCCGAAATTTTGTTAACCCAAGCCATAGCTCTTAGCTCCGTTAGAACGGACGCTCAGTTATTAGAACCGACTACTCTAGTTCAGATGATAGACACCATTAAAAAGAAAATTACCCGAACATTTAGGCTTGATCGAAGCATGTATTTAGAAGGTCTCGTAGCAGAACCATAGGAACCTGCGAGTTCGAGTCCACCGTGCGTGCCAGTGTTAGACGACCGCCGAAAAAGGACAAATGTACTAGGACAGGCGTCTTAAATGTAAAAGAACCTTTCGGGAAACGCACAAGTAACTAAAGATTCGCCCACCCTTGTAAAAAATCTTCTATATAAGGCAATGAGAAAAGAGTGGCCGAGAGTCCATTTGGGGAATTGTAAGCGTACTGTTTGAAGTGTGTATGTCATTGAGAAGATTAAACTCTACTCTGTTCTGTTCTGTTTTGTGCTCCGTCTAGTCGTTTATTCGCACTGTAGTGCAGAGTTACGAATTGGTAGTCTGTACGAATCTGTTCGGTAATGGTTGAGTGTGTCTCTGAGTGTTATTAAGTTGCAGTGTGTTGTTTGTCAGTCTTTATGCTGAATAAGGGAATGTGAAAAGCAGCCCCGAACTGTTGCGTGTTAACATTTTCTGTAAGGGACCAAGTTCGATACAGTAGTCTGTGTTCACTGTTGATTCCGATCACAAGAAGACTAGTATCTGTAATGGTCGAGGTGCGAGTAGGACACTGTTAAATCTGTGACTAGTCGATTGTTGTTAGGAGATTTGTTGCTCGAGTTGGGCATACGGTGAGTTTGCATAACTTCAGGGTATAGATGTCTGTTTGGTATACCTGTCTGTTCTGAAGACGTGCGTATTAGGTGATCTTCATTTACTGAAGTATATTATTCTATTGGATACAAGTAACCGGACTACTGCTCAGATAGCTATAGCAGGATCAGTTCGGAAGATCTAAGTCCAGTACACCGAACAATTTTCAGTTGTTCAGAGTTGAGTACTGAGCTAAGACACGAGAGAGCATTTATGCTTGTGTAAGAAGCTGGGAAAATAGTACAGGGCCTCTGTCTAACAGACCCCTACCACTCCAAAGAACCCACGTGGCTAAGAGTTAATTTACTTTTAATTATCACGGTAGAAGTGATCAGATCAACCAGCTAACCTGCACACGGAAGAATAGAGTCGGGGACGCCCAACATTCTTAAGTATTCGGAGTCCGAAATCAGAGTCTGTAGCCGCTAACGGCTAACATTGTATATATGCATGTGTGTATGTATGTGTGTATATGTGTGTGTGTATGTGTATGTATGCATGTGTATATATGTGTGTGTATGTATGTGTGTATGCATGTGTGTGTATGTATGCATGTGTGTAAATTTATGTGTGTGTGTGTATGCATGCATATGTATATATGTGTGTGTGTATGTAAGCATACATGTGTGTATAGGTGTGTGTATGTAAGCATGCATGTGTGTACATGTATGTGTGTATGTATGCATGTGTAAATTAATGTGTATCTTCCTCTCTCTCTCTCTCTCTCTCTCTCTCTCTCTCTCTCTCTCTCTCTCTCTTTCTTTCTCTCTCTCTCTCTCCCTCTTTCTTTCTCTCTCTCTCTTTCTCTCTCTCTCTCTCTCTCTCTCTCTCTCTCTCTCTCTCTCTCTCTCTCTCTCTCTCTCTCTCTCTCTCTCTCTCTCTCTCTCTCTCTCTCTCTTCTTCTCTCTCTATCAATAGCGAATAAAAGAAACACTTACAAGTATGTTCCTCTTTGAATCGTTGTCCTCAAAGCGTAATGTAGGTCGTCTCTCGTCCAATTCCAAACAATCGATGCCAAAGAACTTCTGCAAAATCAATGAAAAGAGAAATTAGAAACCCTAAAGCATAGAGAAACACAAATGCTAACAGTACGTGCAACACTTACCAAGATGTGAGAGCTAAGCCAAGAGAGAGTGTGTGTGTGTAGAGAGAGAGATCCGTGTGTGTGTGTGCACAAGACAATGCAGGTTCGCACGCGCAAGTTCGACAGTAGACCGACAGTACTCAAACACGCGCAAAAATGTGAAGTTTTGCTCTCAGGTTCGTGGTATGTTTAAAACTCGCCGCCGCTATAGGCACAGGTATGGACGTCGGTATACGCATCGGTAGTTCTCAGTAAATTACCGATGCTTCTACCGGCGCTCATACCGACGCCTATACCGACACCTATACCAACGCTTATACCGGCGGCTGCGGGCCACACCAACGATCCGTTTAAAACAGTCATAACGACAGTCACTTGAGCGTCGGTATCTCTTAGATTTTCTGAGGGCTATACCGACGCCGACTATGACCATCGGTATATGCAGCGTCAGTATGCCCCTCATATGTTGTAGTGTGCATTCAATTGAATTAGTGCACAATACGATTTATGCATGCCACGCAGATTAAAAAGGGGCCTATCAGCGACCCACATGGCATTTGGCACACGGCACGGATGTGCGATGCACAAAGCGACTTATGTTCATGTCGGCTAATTCCCTTAAAACTTTGGCCCCGGCCATGAAGGACCTGCAGCCCACACATACAAGGCACGAACAGGAGGGCAAGGCCACGAATCCACTGACCACACAAAAATGGGCCTATTGTCGACGTAGATAGTGATTCACACAAGGCATGAACATGCAGTGCATGGAGCGACTTACGTTCATGCCCGTCAATTCCACTGAAATTTTGCCCTGACCATGAAGGGACCAATAGGCGGCACCCATAAGGCATAGATGGGAGGGCAAGGATACGAACCCACCGGCCATATGAAAATGGGCCTATCGATGGCCCATGCTTCGTTTCGCACAAAGGCACAGACATGCAGTGCATGGTGCATCTTACATTCACATCGCCCATTTTACTTTGAATCTTTGCCTCGACCATGAAGGGACCTGCGGGTCGCATCCACAGAGGGCACGACAGGAGGGCAAAGCCACAAGCCCATCGGCCACTGTTTTTCCCATTGTGTGTTCCTCGGCCCCTTACTGTCTGATGGGAAGCACGACACTTCACTTTGCCAACTATTGTATCTTTTTATCAATCAATGAAAAGACATGGCAGTGACTCTCCGGTGATGATGAGCAGAATCGCCAGACTGTCTGTCTGGGCGATTGCAGTCATTGGAGACGCTGTGGTGTATGCTTCGTGAAATCCTGAGTAAAGTTAACTCTTACTTTGTTTAATTACATTGATTTATGATTAACTCAGTACTGTTAAGTGGTCGATAATAAGTCTACGCAACGGTGTTGAATAACTCCTGCGTTACGTACTGTGAAAAGTCTAACTAGAATTCTGACAGTAAAGGATTCGATATTGAACATTAACGTACTTCTCATTGGATAAGTTAATTGGGAAAATTAAGTTAGAGGGCCTCTGATTTATTAGACCCCTACCACTCCCAAGAACTCGAAAGAACTTAAAAGTTCCTGTGATGGAAACACACTTTTAACACTGGCGCCGTCTGTGGGAAGGTGGCATAGACGGTGAATAATCAGTAAGGTGGAGTAGTACGCAAGTGGTGTAGAGGTGATATATGCCAGTTACTCAGTCCGACGAGTCGTATCCGAAGTACAGGAGAGACCAGCATCCTTGGGTGGTACCAAATTTGTTAGGAACACCCCCAGGCGGCAGAAGTATAGACCGGTTAAGCCCAGTTGTCGAAGGAGCGGAGCCCGATAGCAGTGATTCCGATAGAATTCCGGTGACACATGAGGAAATTCTGGTAGATTCCGATGTAATTTCGGTTTAGTCTGCAGAAGGTACAGTAACTTCGGAGTGTACAACGACGCAGTGCGCAGTTGACCCGACACTGTCTGGTCAGGATTCGAACTTTTTCGAGGATAAAGTGGTGTTACCCAGAGAGATCATTGCCGGTGAAAGAATACCCTGTTTTGGGGGAAGTTCGACAAATTCCGATGAAAGTTCGATCCCTGTTGCAGGGAATTTACAGTTTTCCGGTGACCTTGTGATACTCCCTGGTGAATCTTCATTTTGGACACCACTGTTCAGGGCAAATTTGCCTACTTGGGATATCAAGGTTGAGGATAGGCTCTTCGATTTGGAGATCCGTAAGAGATTGAACGCTATTTTCACGCCAGAAGGTGAGCAGTCTGACCACACAAATTTCGAAGGACTAGAAACACCTCCTCAGAACTCAGGAGACAGCAACTGTACCACTAATAGCACCATGAGTGGACAACAACAATAGCAGCAGCAGCAACAACAGCAGCAACAACAGCAGCAACAACAACAACCACTTCCACTTCGACCTGTTTCAACAGGGATGATATACACAAAGTTCGGTGGATTTCCAGATGACCACCCTGATGCACATGTGCGTACCTTTGAGATAAGTTATGCCGTACTGAACCATCCAATCGATCCAGCGTACAAGGCCATCGTATTCCAGTCAACATTAGTCAATGAAGCAGTGAGGTGGCTAACAGAGTATGATATCAACCATTTCGTTACCTATGAGGCGGTAAGGGATGCGTTTTTGCAGAGGTTCTGGCTGAAGAAGAACCCTACCGAAATTTTTGATTACTTACAGAACAATAGACAGAAGCTGCACCAGACTGTTCAAGAATATGCCACATTGTTTAGAACTCATCTAAGACAACTACCTCTGGCACATGCTAATTTACTGGATGATGTTATAACCCAGTGGTTCATTAATGGTCTAAACCCATAGCTAAGAAAAATCATGATCATCCACTGTGTGGGTGCTATGACACTAGACGCTGTTATAGCGATGGCCTTGCAACTAGAGCATAAGGTTGGGGGATTCATCGAAGACTTGGAGTGGCTGAAAGCCAGTAAAAACGTTATAGATGATCTAGCTAAACAGATGTACTGTACCAAGTGCAAAAATTCAGGGCACACCAGTGTTACTTGTGCCCTTAATCAGATGTATTGTGCCATCTGCAATACCACCGGACACTCAACTGAAAATTGTGCGTATAATGCCAAGTTGCAGGGACGAGCAGCTGTAAACGCCATTATACAAGAACCAGGTCAGCCAGCAACCCACTATGTGCCACCGCAGATGTGAAACAATCAGCCGCAAGGATACAAAAATTACCGAGGACAGCGGAATACCAATTTCAATGCAAATCGATGGCAAGCAGGTACATCAGCGGAAGGTACTTCTCTACCACCACCTCGATGTCATTTTTGCGATGAGATTGGCCACATCCGGAGATTTTGCAAGGATGCTGCCGAATACGACAAAAGGAAGAAGGAACGTCAAAATCCGATGACCAATATTGTCTATATCTCACTAGTGGAATCACAAGCTGTAGTGGTCTAGACAAGATCGGGTAAGCAGTTGCAACCAGCAGCTGAGGTGTTTGAACTTGGTATCCGTGAACAGCAGCGAATGTATACCAAGGCTAGTCAATGGGCCGCTAAAGAACCAACTGTATTCCCTGACCAAATTCCGGTGACACAGGCTCCCTTGCCAAAGGTGAGAGCACATGAACAAGCCTCTACCCCAGTAACAGGAGAATCATCATCAGAATCAGTGAAGAGTGCAATTCCAATAGACCAAGTATGGGGTATTCTCTCGAAGGCTTCAATTACACTCCCTTTGGGGCAGCTATTCGCCTTGGTGCCGGAGTTAGGCATTAATTCCAACAACAGGTCAGTCCTGGATCTCCCAATACTCCGGCAACTGCAACAATACAACCGGAAAATGATTCTACGATGGATCATTCACTCGCTTTAATCACTGTTTGGCATAAAAATCATAAGGTTACTCAAGTGTTAATCGATGGCGGTTTGGGTGTGAACATAGCAACTGTAGCTCTTTGTAAGAAATTGGGGTGGACCCAGATCCAGCCCGTCCAATTTTTTGTCAGAATGGTAGACCAATCCCCAGTCCATCCGGTGGGACTAGTCCGAAATATCCCGATTACTTTGCAGGTACCACATTCAAAATGACTTTCATAGTCTTAGAACTACCAGAATCCAGCCTCAACTATAATCTTCTTTTCGGTCGATCATGGTTGAAATAGGCCAAAGTTATACAGGATTGGTCAGCGCAGGAATCGACTTTCAAGATAATCACCGTAAATATGTTGTCAAACTGGATGCCATTCAGCCCTGTGAGCTTCATGCCAGACCCTATGTAGCAGAGCCGGTCCACATGTTGGATGGCTTATCTGACGATGAAGAAGAGGCGTTTCTGAAGAATAATAAAGATTTGATTTCCTTGGGTACTATAGATCTTCAAGCTGTAGCAGACAACTAGAGTCCGACAGCCTGTACGGTTGTTCCTGTGACCGAAGATGCAGATGCAGATGATAGTGTTGCTATGGATGGAGCCATTCTACATCAAATTTTACAATTAGCTGACGACTTGGGGAAACCTCGTCAATTTTATGTCCTGGAAGACCAGTTAATAACCTATAATTTGGGTGATGAAGTTAGCCCACGACTTGTTAAGATTAAGGCAAGACTGTCTGAGGCATTTCAAGATGACTTGATCCGACTCCTACGTGATTTTTCTGATGTTTTTGCTTGGGACTATCACGATATGAAAGGTCTTGATCCGCGGATCTATCAACATCGGGTCGTGCTCAAACCAGAGGTGAAGCCAATTAAACAATCCAGTTACCGAATGAATCCCAATTATGCAGCACAGGTCAAAGCAGAACTCGATCGGTTATTGAAGGTGGGATTCATTGTACTAATCGAACACGCTGAATGGATATCTCCGATTGTGATTATTCTGCAGAAAAATAAGCAGCTACGAATTTGTGTGGATTACCAGAAACTGAATGTGGCTACGATACTTGATCCATTTCTTCTTCCCTTTCTTGACACAATGCTTGATAGAGTATCCGGGCACGAGATGTACTCCTTTCTGGATGGCTACAGTGGTTATAACCAGGTTAGAATGGCTGAACAAGACATACCGAAAACGGCTTTCATTATGAACTGGGGTGTTTTTGCTTGTACGGTCATGTGGTTTGGGTTAAGGAATGCTCCCAGCACATTTCAGCGCTGTATGCAGGAAGTCTTTTCACCCTACCTGACTACTTTTATGCAAGTCTATTTAGATGACTTCTCCTTATTTGGCAAGATTGTGGGGCACCTGTATCATTTACGGTGCTGCTTTGAGAAATGCCATGAATATCGACTTTGCTTGAACCCGACAAAATCTGTTTTTGCGGTTTCTTGTGGTAAACTCCTTGGACATATTATATCTGCACAAGGTATCCAAGTCGATCCAGACAAAGTCGAAGCTGTGTTGGAAGCACGCGTCCCTACAACGCGGAAAGAAGTTATGTGCTTCCTGTGTCAAATCCAGTGGCATGGCAGGCATCTAAGGTGGCTAGCCCATTTAGCAACACCACTTAATCGGCTAATGACTAGTACTCCACGACAGTACGAATGGACCCCAGAATTCCAAACTGCATTCGATCGTCTAAAAGGATTATTGACGCAGGCTCCAATTTTGCAACCTCCGGATTGGGACCGCCCATTCCATGTCTTTGTAGATGCATCGAATATAGCCATTGGCAGTGTTTTAATGCAGCAAACTGACAAGTGGTTTCGGCTAGTCTATTATGCCATTCGCTGACTAGCTCCTGCTGAAAGGAACTATTCAATGACCGAAAGAGAATGTCTCGGGTTGGTGTATTCTGTGAAGAAATTCCGGCATTATTTGCTCGGCCGAAAATTCACCTTTCACGTGGATCATGCCGCACTTGTATATCTGGTCCAACAGCAACATTTAGGTGGTCGCTTGGCTCGTTGGGTTTTATTGCTACAGGACTTCGACTATGAAGTGATTCATCGACCCGGTACAGCACATGCCTTAGCAGATTTTCTCTCTCGGTTGGATTCCCGTGAAGCTCCGGTAGGGGTTGATGACACTACACTAGCAATTTACACTATTGAACCAGCTCGAGACGAATCTACAAAACCTCTTGTGCTGCCTACCTACTATGATACATTACTCACTTTCCTAACTGATGGATGTCTTCCGCCTCATACTCCTCCTGCTCTGCGACGGAAAATTGCAGTTTACAGTCGCAAATTACGGTTGATTGTAGGATAGTTGTACTATATGTATCATACTGGTGTCTTACTTCGTTGTATCCCACCTCATGAAGCAGACTCGGTTATTTCTATGGCACATTCAATACCCTCCGGTGGAAATTTTGCAGTAGATCTTACTCATCGGAAGATTCTGCAAAGTGGGCTTTGGTGGCCAACCATGTATAAAGACGTGACTCAGTTTGTGTAGTAGTGTGACACTTGTCAATGATCTGGACAGCCATTACAATGCCACTTCGTTCCTCTGCAACCTGTATTACCTTTGGAACCTTTTCAGAAGTGGGGTTTTGATTTTATTGGGCCAATCACACCACCAGCGATCCTTAGCAACACTCCCTACATCCTGACATGTACAGATTACGCTACCAGGTGGGCAGAATCTTGGGCCTTACGGTCCGCCACAGTTGTTTCAGTGGCAAAATGCCTGATGAAGGACGTATTCTCGCGTTATGGATAACCCCTAGAACTTCTGACAGACCAAGGAACCCATTTTGCTAACAATTTAATGCGAGTACTAATGTACACTTCTCAAATTCTACATAAATTCAGTTCACCATACTGTCCTTGTGCTAATGGTTTAGCTGAAAGTACCAACAAGACGTTGTTGAGTATGCTTCGCAGATTGGTCGTAGAATCACCAAAACGTCGGGATCAATTACTACCCGTAGTGTTATGGGCATACCGGACTACATACAAAGTTGCAACCGGAATGACCCCTTTTAAGCTTGCTTATGGGTTGGAAGCAATCGCGCCGATGGAGCTCGTAGTGCCAAGCTTACGTGTGGCCCTAACTCAGAAATTACTGCCCGAAGACTCTTTGCCATTTCGGTTGGAAGCACTCAGAGACTTGGATGAACATCGTTGGGAAAGCTTCCTAACTCTTCAAGAAGTTCAGTTGCGGCAAGCTCGAACTCATGATCGTTTCCTCAAGACTCCTGTGTTTACGGTGGGCCAACTTGTGCTGTTTTATAATGCTAAATCAAATCGTTCTGCTCGAAAATTTAAATTACGGTGGTTCGGTCCTTACCGGATTAGTGAGCAAGTGGGACCAGCTACTTTTCGGTTGACTACCTTGACCGGAGTTCCTCTTCCTAAAGTAATCAATGGTTCAAAGCTATGCCCATATCACGTACCACCTGATCACCATTGACGTGTCCCTCGTTTTTCCGCGTGTCACTTACTTTCTTTTTATTTTCGTATTTTGGCTGAATATAGACCGTAAATCTCCTCGTTTTGATATCTAATTATGATTAATCGCCGCCCTCTGTTACTGATTCTGCTCATGCATGCACGCCGTAATTATGGAGTTTATCATTTCCATACTGTGGTGATGATTAGAGTTTTTGATCGCTTCACATTGCCGAGTGTCTACTTAATCCTCTTCTTTTCGCTGTTAATCGCTATTGTGTATGTGTGTTCTATGCGCTGTGTTTGCTGTGTTCTCTGTGTTCTTGAGTTTTCGCGTGCGCATCATGGAAGCATTAGCCAACGTTGCTACCTTCCATGAAGGACTCATCCCGGACGTGAGTGAGTTTCTGCGCATCCGAGGTCTTTTGAACTTCACTGAATTGCCTTGGCATTCAGTGGAGTGTCACCCATTTTACGCGCAGATTATTGCTGCCATTGCCGCCACACCTGCTATGGAGCAGAGTTGGCCGATTACATGTTTACCGTCTCGCGTAGTAATCACGTTAGCGTCATTTGCTGAAGCATTTCGTCTGCCCATGGAAGGATTCGAGAATGTTCCTCTCCTTCCGGTAGCCACCATGATCGAATTATTCCCAAGGCACTCATCTAATGAGTATGCCATTTTATGTCGCCCTGACCCTGAACGGACCGCCTTACAGTTCTTAGTTGCTATCCTTAATTTACAGAAACGTACCTATGGGATTTCACGTCCCTTTTATTCAATGATTGACATGGCTTCTCGTGAGCCTGTCAATTTTGCCTCTTATTATTTCCGGCGCATTCACCGTGAATGTGTTACGGTTATTAAACATGTTAATAAGGGTGATCTTCCACACTCTTGTTTACCACATATCCTTACCTTTCTTTTTCCGGTACTCCAAGCTGCACAACCGCCTCCCAACGCTCCTATCTTGTTCCATGAAGACTCTGTTCAAGTGCTCAAAGACGACGAGGATGAGGATGAAGATCTTTTCCAACTTCTTCGCCGAAAACGCACCCGCATAAGCCCGTCGGAGAGCCAAGTGCAAGGTTCCAATGCCGTAAATGAAGAAGAAATCTTTCATGATACCGCAACTTCTATCCATGTCGATTCTTCCGCCCAATCTTCTCCGAATAAGTAGCAGGAACAAAGTGCGTCCACCACCGAATCTGAAGCAATTTCTTCTAAGGAGGATTCTCAGCAGCTGACCCAAGATGATGTGCAAGTCATTGTTGCTAAGATTGTCAATGAAGTAATTACTGTGGTCGATGCTGTAATTGACCGAATTGAAGCGACTACGCAGCAGACTCCCGGAATCGTGTTGGTGCCCAACACTCTTATACCCACTCCTCCAACAATGACTCCGATTGAGCCCATTGTACCTGTTCACCCTATTGTTCTTGAAGAGCCCGCTACCTCATCTTCTTCACCCAATTATTCTCCACCACGTTCCCCTCACCTATTATCAGCCTCTTCATCCCAACCACTTCCTCCTCTTCTACCTCCAATTCCCATGTTTACTGAATTAGAATCGATGGGTTGCATGTTGATTCAGTTCTCACAGTAGTTACCCAGGCAAATGAAGATGGCTACTGATAATATCCGACAAGAATTGCAACACAAAGTCGATGTCTTAGAAGCTGATATTATTCCACTACAGGAAGTAGATGCAGTGAAAGTCAAAAATCATACTCTACAATTACACATTCAGCAACTTCAAGCATATAAAGGGATGGGGACCTCGCCCACCTCGAGCGGTCTCACCTGCATTCCACCCACGACACCAAGGGGGGCAGTGTGGTAGACTATGTTATCGGACCCCCGGAGGCGACACATCTCATTACCTCGTTCACTATCCCACCCTTACCGATTGGAGCTGATCACGCATATTTTGCACCACCCATACACCACCCACAGCACTTCACATTCGACACGGCTGGGGCATACACCCCAGAATAGATGGTACGATGAGGAGTATAGTCGACTATACCGACATCTCAGAGCACAGAGTATATTGGGATCCATCACAGAGAGGAGGCACGACGACAGCTGCGAGTCCTCACACGCCGGAAGCGGCGAGCTTTCGAGGAGAGACAGGAGGAAGAGTTGATCGACCTTCTCATGAGTAGGGATTGTGCCACCGCGTGGAGGGCACTACGTGTGCCACGCCCACCTACACCCATAGCAGATCCTCCGACTTGGCACACCTACGCCCAAAGGTTATATGACGTCCCAGGACAGCCACCATTGCCGATTCCTTCCACACCGCATCCTGTGATATCCACCCTCTTCACGGCAGGCATGGTACGACAGGCCATCCATAGGCTACAACATGGCCGCTCAGCACACCACACGGTGCTACAGGGAGAGCACTTCATATATGCAGCACATGTAGATTCCCACTTGATCTCCCATCTCTTCAACCGTGCTTTGGTTGAGGGATTACCCGACTCATGGACTATGCATACCATTATGCCTATCCATAAGTCCGGCGATATGATGGACCCAGGGAACTACAGGACTATTATGATAGGCCATATCCTGGCCAAGATCTATGGGGTAGTACTAGAGGCAGAGCTCAGTACACACGCTGAGGCAGCTAGGATCAGAGCACCCGGCTAGGCAAGCTTCTGTCGCACTTTCTCCACCATCGACCACATCTTCGTGCTTCGTTGCTTGATTGAGAGCGCGAAGGCGAGGAAGCAGAGACTATACTGTTGCTTTGTGTATTTCCGCAAAGCCTTCGACATGGTCCCTCGAGAGAGACTACTACGGAGGCTCCAGGAGTTACAGCTACCATCAGACATGCTATGGGCCATCCACGCTTTGTATGCACGAGTCACACGCCGGGTACGCTGCTCCGGTGGTCTATCAGACAGCCTTGTTAGAACTATTGGTGTGAAACAAGGTTGCCCTCTCTCACCCACTCTCTTCGGTCTCTACATCGACGAGATCACGGAGTATATACAACGAGCAGGAGGGCGAGGAGGAGACCTCAGAGGTACGCCAGTACACATCCTATTATATGCTGATGACATTGTCATGCTTTCAGAGTCACAGGAGGGATTGGAGTCACATTTACAGGCACTCGATACCTTTTGCATGGACAGAGGACTCACACTGAACCCTTGCAAGACCAAGGTCATGATCTTCCATACCTCCAGGACAGTACGCCATCGTGCCTCTTTCAGAGCAGCTTGAGGACAGATAGAGGTAGTGGACTCCTACGTCTACCTAGGTGTCACCTTCTCGGGGAGCACAGGGGTATTCTCCATGGCACAGGCCGCGAGAGATAGATTGACGCGAGGCTATGCGGCACTTGCAGGATTGGAGAGACTCTGCTTTCAGACACATTTTCAAGAGCCCTGGATTAAGGGGTGGCTCTTTGACACTCTAGTGACACCCACATTGATGTACGCAGCGGAAGTATGGGCACCAGGGATCACAGAGGCAATGTGGGCGCGGATTGAGAGGCCCCAGGTCACCATGATCTCATGCTTGCTGCACAGCAAGCGTGAGATCATGGTGACCTAGCAACCCTCCTTTCCACATGACATTATACGAGCTGAGCTTGGCACACCCACCTCATACAGCCGACAACTGCTCCGGATGGGAGCAGCACACCGTCTCGTTATATATAAAGGGATGGGGACCTCGCCCACCTTGAGCGGTCTCACCTGCATTCCACCCACGACACCAAGGGGGGCAGTTTGGTAGACTATGTTATCGGACCCCCGGAGGAGACACATCTCATTACCTCATTCACTATCCCACCCTTACCGATTGGAGCTGATCACGCATATTTTGCACCACCCATACACCACCCACAACACTTCACATTCGACACGGCTGGGGCATACACCTCAGAATAGATGGTACGATGAGGAGTATAGTCGACTATACCGACATCTCAGAGCATAGAGTATCTTGGGATAGAGAGGGAGGCACGACGACAGCTGCGAGTCCTCACACGTCGGAAGCGGCGAGCTTTCGAGGAGAGACAGGAGGAAGAGTTGATCGACCTTCTCATGAGTAGGGATTGTGCCACCGCGTGGAGGGCACTACCTGAGCCACGCCCACCTACACCCATATCAGATCCTCCGACTTGGCACACCTACGCCCAAAGGTTATATGACGTCCCAAGACAGCCACCATTGCCGATTCCTTCCACACCGCGTCCTTTGATATCCACCCTCTTCACGGGGGGCATGGTACGACAGGCCATCCATAGGCTACAGCATGGCCGCTCAGCACACCACACGGTGCTACAGGGAGAAAACTTCATATATGCAGCAGATGTAGATTCCCACTTGATCTCCCATCTCTTCAACCGTGCTTTGGTTGAGGGATTACCCGACTCATGGACTATTCATACCATTGTGCCTATCCATAAGTCCGGCGATATGATGGACCCAAGGAACTACAGGACTATTATGATAGGCCATATCCTGGCCAAGATCTATGGGGTAGTACTAGAGGCAGAGCTCAGTCCACACGCTGAGGCAGCTAGGATCAGAGCACCCGGCTAGGCAAGCTTCCGTCGCACTTTCTCCACCATCGACCACATCTTCGTGCTTCCTTGCTTCATTGAGCGCGCGAAGGCGAGGAAGCAGAGACTATACTGTTGCTTTGTGGATTTCCGCAAAGCCTTCGACATGGTCCCTCGAGAGAGACTACTACGGAGGCTCCAGGAGTTACAGCTACCATCAGACATGCTATGGGCCATCCACGCTTTGTATGCACGAGTCACAGGCCGGGTACGCTGCCTCGGCGGTCTATCAGACAGCCTTGTTAGCACTATTGGTGTGAAACAAGGTTGCCCTCTCTCACCCACTCTCTTCGGTCTCTACATCGACGAGATCACGGAGTATATACAACGAGCAGGAGGGCGAGGAGGAGACCTCAGAGGTACGCCAGTACACATCCTATTATATGCTGATGACATTGTCATGCTTTCAGAGTCACAGGAGGGATTGGAGTCACATTTACAAGCACTCGATACCTTTTGCATGGACAGAGGACTCACACTGAACCTTGGGAAGACCAAGGTCACGATCTTCCATACCTCCAGGACAGTACGCCATCGTGCCTCTTTCAGAGCAGCTTGAGGACAGATAGAGGTAGTGGACTCCTACGTCTACCTAGGTGTCACCTTCTCGGGGAGCTCAAGGGTATTCTCCATGGCACAGGCCGCGAGAGATAGATTGACGCGAGGCTATGCGGCACTTGCAGGATTGGAGAGACGCTTCTTTGAGACACATTTTCAGGAGCCCCGGACTAAGGGGTGGCTCTTTGACACTCTAGTGACACCCGCATTGATCTACGCAGCGGCAGTATGGGCACCAGGGATCACAGAGGCAATGTGGGCGCGGATTGAGAGGCCCCAGGTCACCATGATCTCATGCTTGCTGCACAGCAAGCGTGAGATCATGGTGACCTACCAACCCTCCTTTCCACATGACATTATACGAGCTGAGCTTGGCACACCACCGATGCTAGTGGAGACCCTATTCCAGTTGGTGACCTTTATTCTGAGAGTCACAGAGCTCCCCACCAGCAGACTCACCAGGCTTGCATTTGAGAGCTCTAGACATTTGGCAGAGACAGGGCATGAGAGAGTATGGTATACAGAGACTTACCGATGGTTAGCAGACCATGGCATGAGCATTACGCATCTCCCCCCTTTTCAGTATGACCTCTCTTCCCCCCACATTACCCTCTCTCGTTCGAAGAGGAATAGGATCATCCGTCAAGACCTACTACAGACACACGTCAGGGAGACATGGATAGCACCACGGGAGCCTCTTCCCACAAAGAGGCAACACTACAGAGAGCACTTCCTGACTGTGAGAACGGATGGTTTCATTCAGAGACCACGATACATGTATACATATATGGCACCAGCTGAGAGAGTGGCCATTGGGCAGCTCAGAGTATCATCACACCAGCTCGAGATTGAGGTTGGGCGAGCCACACATACCCCGAGGGATGAGAGATTATGCAGGATATGTAGAGAGGAGGTGGAGGATGAGGGGCACTACACATGTAGATGCCAGGCATATGAGGACATCAGAGACCGCTACCCACAGCTCTTCAAGGGACCCAGAGAGATCAGGGCTTTATTGGGGACAGAGGACCAACGCCCTCTAGGTCGTTTCCTAGTAGAGCTCCAGCACCGCCGTGCATCACTCCTCCAGCAGCAGATGGAGATACACCTGCCCCCCCCCCCTCCCCCCCGACTTATATTACAGATTTTCTTAGACCCACAGCCACTCGAGGACCCAGCTCGATGTGGGGTGTCACATTACACAGAGCAGAGGAGCTTAGAAGTCCCGAGAGCCCGTCCACATCAGAGAGATTCAGGCGATTCATGCACGCCATGACATGGAGATACGGAGACGTCAGCAGCGCACCCCTATCGATTTGGACGTTCAGAGCATTTTGAGGATCGCCATGATGCCTTACCCACCGATGCATTATATCCTACACCCACTCCAGGCATTTAGTGGGTTGTGATACCATCGAGCCTCCCCTCCCTACGCATATGATATTTGTATCTCACCCATTGAGCATATAGAGTGCATACCCATAGCACCCCCACACCCTTGATGACAGTTACTATCCACCGCTTTTATACCCGTTTGCGATACTCACGCTTTATTTTTCCTTTTGGGATCACAGTGGATTGGATCATTATGATGTATATGTTTTGTCTCATAGGCCGATTTTGGCCTCTAATAGACGTTAAAAAGTCTTTCTTTCTTTCTTTCTCCCTCCCTCCCTCCCTCCCTCCCTCCCCCTCCCTCTCTCTCTCTCTCTCTCTCTCTCTCTCTCTCTCTCTCTCTCTCTCTCTCTCTCTCTCTCTCTCTCTCTCTCTCTCTCTCTCTCTCTCTCTCTCTCTCTCTCTCTCTCTCTCTCTCTCTCTCTCTCTCTCTCTCTCTCTCTCTCTCTCTCTCTCTCTCTCTCTCTCTCTCTCTCTCTCTCTCTCTCTCTCTCTCTCTCATGCAGGTGGCACACCGACGAGCTTGCATGCCACAGATACTCCAAGCACGTCGAGAGGGGAGGAAGGCCTTTTACCGTGATGGTAAGGTCTTCATAGATGGACGCCCTATCAAATAGGGCCATGCGGCCTATGAGACATCACTACACCAGGAGACACCACTCAGAGGAGCAGTGTGGAACTGCAACGGGGCACTCTGGACGCGACCAGATGAAGGCGAGGAGATCGTCGCATCACATGGCTTTGTGTGCATCACAGAGACACACGAGAGCCCAAAGAGAGGTCTACCACGCATTGCAGGTTTTCATTGGGAATCTGCATTCAGGACTACGACGAGACAAAGTACAGAGCGAGGATCGGGAGGAGTGGCCATCGTATTTCGACAAGAGATACAGAGCCGGATCCATATTATAGGTAGAGATGAGGAGGCACGATACATGTGGGTTCGCATAGAGATAGCACAAGGGAGCTCGATTTACATTACTATATGCTACTTCCCACCATACGGATCTCGATACGCAGGACAGGATCTGGGGGGACCGATCCGAGATAGAGACTCACCATACACAGCGCTTTCAGATGAGATACTACATTACAGCACACTTGGTGAAGTCTTCCTTATGGGGGACTTCAATGGCCGCACTCAGTCACATCAGTGCGAGGCATATGACATGGATCACCCGCATCTCATGAGGGCCAGAGACCCGGTTGAGCTTAGCACCAGTAGAGTATCGGCAGATACGGCTCAGGACACCACCGAAAATGGCAGACATCTACTCGAGCTAGGCAGTAAACATCATCTCGTTATATATAACGGGAGGAATCGGTGGCCAGGTGCAAGCGGATTTACTCGCTTCCCTCACGGGGGAGGTGAGAGCACAATCGACTACATTTTGGGTACTACCTCTGGAGCTTCACTCATCCCTTCACTTAGTATTGGACGACGCCCACTCGGTGCGGACCACACATTTATTACATTCACACTCTCATCTCCGATTCCATTAGACCCTCCCTCACCCACTGAGATACATACCACGATACACTTCACACACGAGCTCTCACACGTTTATGCACACCATTTACACACCCGCCTACTCTCCCTCGATCCATTCTCACCTTTGGACACACATCACATATCACCTCCATCCTACAAGACTCAGCTCTCCGCAGCTTCCCACACCGCACACATATGCACCCTCCACGCACAGGATCCATGCCCCAGAACCGTTGGTATGATGAAGACTGTCCTCAGCTGCGGAAGCACCTACGGATTTTAGAGCATAGAGGAGATATTACACACACACAGGCACAGCGTCGCATGCAGAGCCTTACTCGCCACAAACGGCGAGACCGGGAGGAGAGACAGTATTGGGATATTTACCATTTGCTGATGAGTCGAGACAGTGTAGTGGCATGGCGATATTTGAGAGAGAGGAGAGAGCAGACACCTATCGAAGACCCGAGCACTTGGCATAGCTATGCACGGAGCCTATATGAGATCCCAGACCAGCCTCCCATTCCCAGACCGCAGAGCCCACGTCCTACTACCTCTAACTTCTTCACACCCACTATGGTGGGACGCGCTATTGCCCGGCTGCAGCATGGCAGGGCCCATGATCATTTCGGTTTACAGGCAGAGCACCTTATCTATGGAGGAACGACTCTCCAACCGCTCATTGCCCATCTCTTCAACCGTGCATTGGTTGAAGGGTTCCCAGACTCATGGATTGAGCACACCATAGTGCCCATTCATAAGTCAGGTGATACTATGGATCCAGCTACATACCGGACGATCATGATTGGCCCTATATTGGCCAAGTTATATGGGGCGGTACTAGAGACAGAGTTGAGTACTCTCGCTGAGAGGAAGGGCATCAGGGCTCCAGGACAGGCAGGTTTCAGACGAGATTACTCTACCATTGACCACATCTTCACTCTAAGATGCCTGATCGACTAGGCCAAGGTGAGGAAGAGGAGATTATATTGCTGCTTTGTGGACTTCCGCAAAGCATTTGACACTGTTCCTAGGGATCGGCTCTTCAGACGACTACTTGACATCGGAGCTCCGGAGGAGATGATATGGGGGATCTATGCCTTATACGAGAGAGTATCTGGTAGAGTCAGATGTCCAGGGGGCTTATCTGATCCACTTGCTAGCACTATCGGGGTGAAGCAAGGATGCCCTCTCTCACCCACCCTCTTTGGTCTCTACATTGATGAGATAGTGGACTTCATACAGCAGCAAGGGGGAGATGGCATTGAGGTACACGGGTCCACTGTCCATATTCTTTTATACGCTGATGATATTGTATTGGTTTCAGAGTCTGCAGAAGGTCTACAGCATCATCTACACGGCCTACATGACTTTTGCAGACACAGAGGGTTATCTGTGAACCTTTGTAAAACCAAGATCTTGATCTTTCATACATCAGCACAGGTACACAGACATAGTTTGTTCACAACAGCAGGTGGACCTATTGAGGTGGTCGGATCATATGTTTACTTGGGGGTGACATTTACAGCAGCATCAAGGGTCTTCTCTATGGCTCAGGCAGCCCGTGACCGCATCACACGTGGCTACGCAGCACTAGCTTTGATGGAGAGACAGTGCCACCAGGCATATTTTCAGGAGCCCCGCACAAAGGGGTGGCTCTTTGACACTTTGGTTACGCCAGCGCTCATGTATGGGGCAGCCATATGGGGACCAGGATTAGCTACATCAGTATGGACAGCATTAGAGAGGCCACAGATCCTCATGATTGCCAGACTTATCCGCAGCAAGCCTTCCGTACCACATGATATCATTAGAGCAGAGCTCGCTGCACCACCGATGCTAGTTGAGGCAGTATTACAGACAGTATGCCTATTACACAGACTTCGGAGCATGGATACAACGCGCATTGCTTATCGTGCTTTCGAGGCATCACGTGATATAGCATTAGCAGGCGACACCTCCTCATGGTATGCACAGACACGAGACTGGCTTGCCCACCATGGCTTTGACATAGACAGGCTACCACCACTACCATACGACTCCCATGCACCCACCTACTCGCTCTCTCATCAAGAGAGGAATAGGATCATTCATTAGGAGATATGGCATACATACATACAGAGGACATGGGTGAGCCCTAGGGGTACATTGCCACCGAAAATGCTCTACTACCGCGAGCATTTTCTACATATATCGAGCACGGGCTTCATCGAGATCCCGAGATACATGCAGACCTACCTTCCCCACCCCCTACGAGTCGTCATTGCGCAGCTCCGGGTTTCATCACATCAGCTCGAGATTGAGAGGGGTCGGTCCAGGGGAGTCCCCGGTGAGGAGAGGTGGTGCCCAGTATGCCAGACAGAGGTAGAGAGTGAGGAGCATTTTGTTATTAGATGTTCAGCATACTAGACCTACGAGCACAGTTCCAGATCGAGGAGTCATTCCAGCTGTGCATGACTATGGGAGACCAGAGACGCTTGGGACGCTTTCTCACAGCAGCATACGAGAGGCGAGAGAGGTCACTACAGCCCATACATCAGCCACGGGTGAGTACCCAGCAGACCATTACGCAGTTCTTTCAGCGAGTTGAGCTACATCAGAGAGGTCCATCTATAGGGCTCACGCTACACCAGGCAACAGCACAGGGAGCACGGCGCCGACCACGCATGGGCGGATATCGTCGACCTTGACTATATCAAGAGGATATCTCACGCATCAGGATCGCCTACGACCACATGATTTAGGCGTACCACCCCCTGGGTTGTCTTCCTTCAAGAGGCACTCAGACCACCACCGATGTACCACATACTACACCCACCTCCACCCATCACCAGTAGCTAGGGCGTTTTACTCACATTTTGGATCCCCCCATGTATTTGGTGGCCACTATCTGCAATGTCAGAGCCACGTCTCCCCAGCCTTTTCCAGCCCTATATAGCTTTGTGTAGCGATATACTTTTTATTTCATTTTATCTTCTACACAGGGTTACTACACTTGTACATGGTTTTTGTCTCATAGGCCAAGTTTGGCCTCCAGAAGACGTTAATATGACTTTCTTTCTTTCTTTCTTTCTTTCTTTCTTTCTCTCTCTCTCTCAGAATATGGACAGCATTAGAGGCCACAGATCCTCATGAATGCGAGACTTATCCACAGCAAGCCTTCCGTACCACATGGTATCATTAGAGCAGAGCTCGCTGCACCACCGATGCTAGTGGAGGCATTATTCCAGACAATATGTCTATTACACAGACTCCGGAGTGTGAATATAGAGCGCATTCCTTATCGTGCTTTCCAGACATCAGGTGATATGGCATTAGCAAGCGACACCTCCTCATGGTATGCACAGACACATGAGTGGCTGGCCCACCATGGCTTTGACATAGACAGGCTACCACCACTATTGTACGACTCACATGCACCCACCTACTCGCTCTCTCATCAAGAGAGGAATAGGGTCATTCGTAGGGAGATATGGCATACATGTTGGGGATAAAGGCCCCAAGGACTCTCCTTTTGTATATTTTGACCCTTCCATGTGAAAGCTCTCTTCGAGAGCTTGTTAGACATATTGTTGTTGTATTTTTTGGAATCCAAATTGGGGAGTTATAGGCATTTACATTATTTTTATGACTTTTGGTCATTGGCCATGTGTGAAAATGCCCAAATGACCTAAAAGTCACTTATCAATAAGACTTGGTCCCAAATCTCTCATAACTAGATTTGGATTTCTTCAACTTCTGCTTCTCCATCTTCTTCTCCAAATTTCTGCACAGGTTTCTCTCTCCTCACGCAGCAGCCCACTCCCTTGGTGTTTGGAGCAACCGACCACACCACGACGTAGCTCTCAGCGGCCTCTTTCAACTGGTATCAGAGCTTTGAGCCGTTCCACCACGACAAAGGTGTTCGAAGTGCTTTTCCACTTCAGCCTACGTTAAGCTGAAAGTGTTTTCTTGTATTTGGGAGAATTTCATCGCGAAAAACCTTCTTTTTTCGCGATAAAAGTGCTGTTTTTCGAGGATTACTTCAGCTCAGAGCAAAGCTGAAGCAAATTTTGTGCTTTTTAGAGAGTTTCATCACGAAGAATCTCTTTTATTCTTCTTTTTGTATCCCCACAAGTCATTTCCAGCATCCACATTGCTGATTTTTTCATCTACAAGTCTTTTGTCGCAAAAATTCTCTCATTTTTCAAGTGGGAGGACATGCACAAAGATTGAGGAAGTGCATACTTGCTGGAAACTTATTACAGCAGGTCATTTCTCTGATTTTACAAGTCATATTGCTGCAAAAATTGGGGCTTTTGTGAAAACAAGCACCCATTGACTTTGCTTTCCATCTTTGTATGCGTTTTGTGGTTGAAAAACAACAAATTTGTTGTTTTTTATGCAATTACAGCTTACTGGAATTTTTTGAAATTTTCTGCAAAAAATTTCAGAAATTGATTTTTGCAAGTTTTGAACAATTTTTGGGCTTAATTTCTCTGCTACAGTCTCGTAAGGTAATTGCGCACAGGACAACAGGTGAATTTTACCTTTTTTGGTGAAATTTTGAAGCTCTTAGTTTGCAAACATGGCCTCTGCCTCCTCTGATGCCAAAAGCTTGTTTGAGATCAAGAGATTTGAAGGTAATGGTTTCGATTTGTGGAAAGAGAGAATGTTGGGCATTTTCTTTCTTAAAGATTGTGAAGGGGCTCTTGAGGAAGTCAAGCCTGAAGATATGACACATGCAGCATGGATGAACCTAAACAAGGTCATCACTTACATCAGATGAAATCTTAGTGGATTTGAAAGGCCTTACACATGCTTTTGAAGTATGGAAGAAGCTGAGAGCCACTTATGAAAATACCACGCCTATAAATCAAGTGCATCTTATGCGTAAGCTAGTGTGTATGCAGCTTGAAGAGTCAAAAAGTGCGGCTGAGCACTTATCTTCGTTTACAGGTACTCTTTCACAATTGCAAGACTCTGGATTACCTCCATTTGATGATAAGCTTAAGGCCATCTTCTTGTTGATGACCTTACCTGATTCATGGGAAACATTGGTTGTTTCACTTTCGAATAGCCCCAGTTTTACCTTTGATGGTGTAGGGGGTTCTATTTTGAACGAGGAAATCAGAAGGAAAGCTAGTGGAGAGGGAAGTGGTTCAGCCAATGTGGCTAGAGGAAGAACAGAAAAGAAAAGTGGAAATGTACAGAGGAACAGGAGCAAAAGCAAAGGCAAGGCTGAAGTGACTTGTTATCAATGTGGTAGGAAAGGTCACAAGAAGTCTGATTGCAGATTCTATAAAGCTGAACTGGAAAGAAAGAAGAACACAGGTGACAGGAAGAAAAAGGACACCAAGAATGAAGCACATGATACCTCAAAGGACAAAGACAAAGAGAAGGCCAATGTGGCCTCTAGTATCATCATTGAGGAGCTATCAAATGCAGAAGATATACTTTGTGCTACTATGGCAGCAAAGCATGCCGAAGTTATTGATGCTTCTATTAATATTCATGCACAAGATATGCAGATCACAAAGAGGGATTTGATTGATGCCTTGCTTACCGTGAATGATGCTTTGTCACAAACATGGATTCAGATGCATCGTTTCATGTAACTCCTATTAAGGAGTGTTTCACTACCTTTCATGCAGGCAGTCATGGACATGTATATCTTGGAAATAACCATGCTTGTTCTATTGAAGGTATTGGCACAGTGCATCTCATAGTGGATGGTACCAATGAGCTTGTTTTGCATGATGTAAGGTATGTACCAAGCATCAAGAAAAGCTTATTGTCTGTTGGGCAAATGGATATGCATGGATATAGTACCCTCTTTGAGAAGGGGTCATGGAAGCTTATCAAAGGCTCTAGGCTGATTGTTAAAGGTACAAAGAAAGGGACTCTTTATTGCTTGCATGGTAAAGCCTTGTTGGTCAAGTTTATTGCTTTGGCTGAAATCCATTCACATATGGAATTATGGCATAAAAGGCTTGGCCACATGAGCCAAAAAGGCCTTGATAAACTATGTAATTTGGACAAGTTTGATGCTAAAGGCTCAAAACTTGATTTTTGTAATGAATGCCAATATGGTAAGCAAGTAAAGAATTCCTACTACTCTGGTGTCTCTCGTAATTCTAATGTGCTTGATCTTGTTCATTCTAATGTTTGTAGCATGCCCACAAAATCTATGGGGGGTGCTCTTTACTTTGTTTCTTTTATTGATGATTACTCTAGGAAGCTTTGGGTATATTTGTTAAAATCTAAAGATGAAGCCTTTGCTGAATTTAAGAAATTTCATGCATTTGTGACCACTCAAACAGGTAGAAAGCTGAAATGCTTACGTACAGATAATGGGGGTGAGTTTACAAGTGCTGAATTCAATAGATTTTGTGAAAATCTTGGTATTAAGAGGGAGCTAACAGTCCCATACAGCCCCTCTTCCAACGGTGTGGCTGAAAGGTACAATAGGACTTTATGTGAGAGGGTGAGATGCATGCTGTCCACAGCTAATCTCACTCATGGATTTTGGGGAGAGGCTTTGAAAACTGCAGTTCATGTTTGCAATCGATCCCCTTATATGTCCTTAAAAGGTGGCATTCCAGAAGAGGTTTGGTCTGGCAAACCAGCTTCATAGGACCACCTACGCATCTTTGGTTGTGATGTTTTTGTGCATATAATGCCTGAGTTGAGAAGCAAGTTAGATGCAAAGTCCATGAAAGGAATCTTCATGGTTATGGAGATGAAGGTGAAATGGGCTACAGGATTTGGCTACCTCAACTCAAGAAGGTAATACGCAGCCGAGATGTTGTATTTAATGAGGCAAGGCTGCTCAAAAACAATTGTGCCTCTAAAGATGACCATAAAAGAGTCAAATTTCAGCATGTACAGCCACCAGTTAAATCTGATATGAACCCTCGGGATGCACCACATATGGCTGGAAATGACAATGAGCCCGTGGTTATTGAGCAAGATGATGCTGGACAGCAAAATGATGATCCTGAAGGGTATATGCAGCCACCTATTCATGCTGAGAACAGGGCTGAAAATGATGTACAGCATCCCGTTAACAATGAAGTTAATGTACCTCCTGATGTAGATCCATTGCCTGGTAATGTGGATCATTGGGTAAGAAGATCTATACGTCTTAGGAGGCCAGTGACTAGATATGATCCCTCTATACATTATATTATGTTATCAGATGAGGGTGAGCCTCTTACTTATAAAGAGGCAAAGCTATGTGAGCACAAGAAGAAGTGGGAGTTAGCCATGCAGGAAGAGATAAAGGCCTTGAATGCAAATGGTACTTGGGATTTGGTTGAGTTACCCAAAGGAAGGAAAGCCATTCCCAACAAGTGGGTGTACAAAATCAAAACTGTTGATGGCAAACCCAAGTATAAGGCAAGGCTGGTTGCTAAGGGATATGCCCAAAAAGAGGGCATTGATTTCCAAGAAGTGTTCTCTCCAGTGGTGAAGATGACCACTTTACGTGTGTTGTTTGCTCTCACAGCTGCCTTGGATTTGGAGTTATTCCAAATGGATGTTAAAACAGCCTTTTTGCATGGTGATTTAGATGAAGAGCTGTACATGAAACAGCCAGAAGGATATGCCATTCCTGGAAAAGAGCATCTGGTATGCAAACTGAAAAGAAGCTTATATGGGCTGAAACAGGCCCCCAGACAATGGTATAAGAAGTTTGATGCATTTATGCTCAAACATGGGTTTAAAAGAAGCCATGCAGATCACTGTTTGTACACCAAAAAGGATGAAGATGGCAGCCCAATTATTCTTGTACTGTATGTAGATGATATGCTTTTGGCTGGGAAGAAAAAGAGCACTCTGAATGCTCTAAAACAGCAGCTGAACTCTGCATTCTCAATGAAAGACCTTGGGGAAGCTGAGCATATTCTTGGTATGCGTATAAAAAGGGATAGGCAGCAGCATACTTTGCAGGTATCCCAAGAAAAGTACATTGAAAAAGTGCTCGACAGATTTAATGTGGCTGATCCTAAGCTTCGTGGAGTGCCATTGCAGCCAACTGTTAAGCTTTCCAAGGATGACTGTCCCAAAAATGATGATGCAGCCAGTTACATGAAGAGTGTTCCATATGCATCAGCTTGTGGTTCACTTATGTATGTTATGGTTGCCACTCAGCCAGACATTGCTCATGCAGTGGGAGTTGTTAGAAGGTTCATGGCTAATCCTGGTAGAGCTCATTGGGAGGCCGTCAAATCTATCTTGAGATATTTGAAAGGGACCAAAAGTAAATGCTTATGTTATGGAAAGGGTCCATTGGAGTTAAAAGGATTTTGTGATTCAGACATGGCAGGTGATGTGGACACACGCAAGTCCACAAGTGGCTATGTATACATACTTGCAGGTGGAGCTATTTCATGGTGCTCTAGACTTGAGAGTATAGTTGCACTATCTACTACAAAGGCTGAATATATTTCAGCCACAGAGGCTTCCAAAGAAGCCATTTGGTTAGCCCGCCTCTGCAGTGAGTTTGGGATGCCTGAAAAGGCACCTGTTCTTGGATGTGATAGCCAGAGTGCCATATGTTTGGCAAAGAATGCCATGTTTCATGCTCGCACAAAGCATATTGATTTGAGGTATCACTTCATCAAAGAGGTGTTAGAGGATGGCCTGATCACTTTGATCAAGGTCAATACTTCACAGAATCCTGCAGATGCTCTCACGAAGTGTCTACCCAAGGCACAACATCACCTATGTATACAGATGGTGGGAGTTACTTAGCTTAAAGGAGCCTCCTTGGTCCTTTAAGTGGGAGGTTGTTGGGGATAAAGGCCCCAAGGACTCTCCTTTTGTATATTCTGACCCTTCCATGTGAAAGCTCTCTTCGAGAGCTTTGCAAACATATTTTTGTTGTATTTTTTGGACCCCAAATTGGGGAGTTATAGGCATTTACATTATTTTTATGACTTTTGGTCATTGGTCATGTGTGAACATGCCCAAATAACCTAAAAGTCACTTATCAATATTCCTTGGTCCCAAATCTCTCATAACTAGATTTGGACTTCTTCAACTTCAGCTTCTCCATCTTCTTCTCCAAATTTCTGCGCAGGTTTCTCTCTCTACTTTCTCTCTTCTCCCGCAGCCGCCCACTCCCTCGGTGTTTGGAGCAACCGAGCACACCACGACGTAGCTCTCCGCGGCCTCTTTCAATACATACATACATACATACAAGGGCCATGGGTGAGCCCTAGGGATACATTGCCGTCGAAAATGCTCTATTATCGTGAGCATTTTCTACATATATCGAGCGAGGGCTTCATGGAGATTCGGAGATACATGCAGACATACCTACCCCACCACCTTCGAGTCATCATTGGGTAGCTCCCGGTTTCATCACATCAGCTCGAGATTGAAAGGGGTTGGTCCAGGGGAGTCCCCCGTGAGGAGAGTGGTGCCCAGTATGCGAGACAAAGGTAGAGAGTAAGGAGCATTTTGTTATCAGATGCCCCGCATACTTAGACCTACGAGCACATTTCCAGATAGAGGAGTCACTGCAATTATGCATGACTATGGGAGACCAGCAACGCTTGGGACGCTTTCTCACAGAAGCATACGAGAAGTGAGAACGATCACTACAGCCCGCACATCAGCCACGGGTGAGTACCGAGCAGAGTATTACCCAGTTCTTTCAGCGAGCTGAGCTACATCAGAGAGGTCCATCTATAGGGCTTACGCTCCACCAAGCAGCAGCACAGAGAGCACGGCGCCGACCACACATGGGCCGACATCATCAACCACGACTATATTAGGAGGATATCTCACGCATCAGGCCAGCCTACGACCACATGATGGAGGAGCATAGGCGTATCACCACCCCATGGGTTGTCTTCCTTCAGGAGGCACTCAAACCACCACCGATGTACCACATACTACACCCACCTCCACCCATTACCAGTAGCTAGGGTGTTTTTACTCACATTATGGATCCCCCATGTATTAGGTGGCCACTATCTGCAAAGTCAGAGCCACGTCTCCCCAGCCTTTTCCAGCCCTATATAGCTTTGTCTAGCGAGATACTTTTTATTTCATTTCATCTTCTACACAGGGTTACTACACTTGTACATAGTTTTTGTCTCATAGGCCAAGTTTGGCCTCCAGAAGACGTTAATACGACTTTCTTTCTTTCTTTCTTTCTCTCTCTCCCCGGCGAAAGATCGCAGTCGGTCGACGGTCGGCAGCAGAAGTTAGAACGAAAGAAGATAAAAAAACTACTTCAAAACTTCTCCTAGAAAAATAGGGCCCAGAAACGGCATTTCTGGGCCGGTCCATTTCCCAGAAACGGTTCGGCCAGAGACTGCGTTTCTGGGCACTATGCATACATTCCATATCTCTACAGTGATGATAGAGAGGTGCTCCGCTCTGAAGTGCGGCATGCTTTTTCCTTCACAAAAATAACCAGAATTTTCCACCCATTGAAACAAGTTCACAATTAAGCACGTTCACCTCTAATGCTCTTACCTAAACCTTATAAAAAGAGTTCCATTGGCAATACGTATAACATTACTATCTTGCATAAATCACCTGCCGGATTTTAGAGAAGTGATAACGGACAGACTTCCTCCTCACGAGGGTAGATCCTGAGACCAAGACGTAGAATATTCCCAATACTTAGTTGAGAAAAATATTTATAACCTCTTCCCTTTGAATCTCCATGAGCTCCTTTATGATTGAGCGGCAACATTGACGATTTTATTTCTGCTTTAGTCCATGAACTCCAAAATAAAATATGCATCAACTAATTTCCACTTCCAATGCTCACGAGCTTTACATATTTGTGAGCTTCATTCGAAGTTGTTTATTAACAACTAGAACCAAGAATCTAAGTTGGTTAACAAGAAAGCCCAGAATGATTCTATCCGCACCACAATCCACAGACCATAAACATTTAGCGCACAAAAAGACACAGGAGGCTTGATTGCTTAAATACAAAAGTCCAAGCACATGAATTTCATAGAAATACACATATATTAAAAGCTCATGTAGCTCAGGCTTTACTGAGATCTACAGCAACATAAACAATGATGAAGAAAACAAATACAAGGCCTGTGTATTTTCAATGGATGATATATTACGTATACAATTCTTAGTATAACAAGAACCATCTGTATGGGTAACATAATTCTCCATAATGCTATTGACAGGGAATTAAAAGAATCAAAAGCCAACTGCATTCTTTGTAGCCGCATAACCTGCACACAATTCAACAGTCAGAATTAATCATGATCCAACAAAAATAATGAAATTTAAATTATGTAGACCAGTGCACAAGAGCATACCAAAACTTTCCTGAATATTTTCCAAGAATACCTTTGACTAGCCTCTGGAATATCATTGTGTGGTTCCTTGATGTTTTATATACATAATGATCTTTTTGAAATAGCTCCATAATATTTTCTCTCTATGATGGTTCACTTTTAGATTCCTTACACATGAAAATTATGGTGTAGAAACCAAGTGGAAACTTCAATACAAAACCCATCATAAATCATATAAATAGGGAAAAAAACAAACAAGAAAAAAAACTCTCACAAATACAACCTTGCCTACAAAATTTGGGCATCAGACTGACATGATTAAAGAATAGATCCTAGTGTTGACCCAATGGCAGGAGGGAGACAGTCAAGTATGACCTGGGATTTGAGATCCACAACAAGATCAAAGTTGTTTGGCTAACTATCAGTTCCCTTCTGCATTGTAGATAATAGAAAACTTTTCGTGATGCAAAGAAAAATAAAAAACAAAATCATTATTAAAAGACCAAACGAAAACAAAAATGCCTTGCAAACACAGCTTTGCCGACAAAATTAAAATCTCTGATTAACATGATGAGATGATAGACGCTAGTGCTGGGCCAACATCAGGAGGAAGACTGTCAAATATGGCCTGGATTTGAGATCCATAATGAGACCAGAGTTGTTTGGCTGTTTGGCCAATTAGTAACTTCACTTCAACACTTTCCTTCTCTGAAGCAGCAACCTTGGCAAAAATATAGATTATTTGTTGGATGAAAGTCACAATCTGAGGCATTGAAAACAAAAATTTATATCAAATGGCTAGTTCATATGATGTCTAAAAAATGATGCCATCTCTTCCTGACTTATAATACATGTAATCCAGACCGTAACAGCTTTGAAAGAGTAATATTACTTGCCTCTGTGTGCTGTTGGCCAAAAAGTAAACTGCACAGGCAATTGTAGACTGCTATTGATTCTCCAAGATCTTCTTTTAAAGGTAAGACAGATAGAAATACAGGCAGAACCTGCATTGAGAACTTCTCTCATAAAGGAGATGTGAAGACTCTCCCTTTAAGAACAGGCGAACTAATGAAAACAGCATATTTACGATAATGATTGCATCAATATATCACCAGCAGAAAGATACCGAATGATACTTCTCACAGTTAACTTCACCTGTGTCAAGGGCACTGCCTGAGGCTGTGTGATCATCATACGAGCAACAGCACCTGCTGCATTATCTCGAACAGCATCATCAGACTCATTATCACTGAATAACGGATTTAATGCAACAAGGATATTATTGTAGTATCTAATGAATGTTTTTAAGGCACAACCATGGCTGAGATAATAAAATATCTTCCAAGCTAAGACCACAATATATGCATGCTTAGTTTAAAGACAACAAAATATAAGCATGTGTCATCCAGTAAAGACCATATGATATATGCAAATGCAGCTATCATAGCGGCACATATTTTCCTTCAAGCATGCACACAATGTTTGATGAAGGAAAGACTAATATATGCAAATATCTTCCAAGCCAAGTTCACAATATATGCATTGCTTCATTTTAAACAAAATATAAGCATGCTTCCTAAAGTAAAGAGCACACAATATATGCAAATGCAGCTATCATGCCAGCACATATTTTCCTACATGCATGCACACAATATTCAATAAGCTAGGGATAGCTGTGTCAAACATAAGGTGCATAATGAATGTATACTACTAGTTTGAATCTGCCAATATGGATGACTAAAGCCCCAAGATATCAAACTAAGTCATGAGAAAAGATGTATAATGCAAGACTAGGCGCACTTCGACATGCAAAAAATATGCACTGTAGGCTTCTAAGGTGAACAGCTTTAAGAATAGTGGGGACGGAAATTTTGTTAATTTACTATTGAGGATACTTTAGAGCCGCTTCCCCACCATTCTTGCATAGCTCTCCAACACAAAATGCTGCATTCCTCCTGTTTCCTGGCTCTGTGGAGCTTAGCTCTTTCACTGCTAATGGCATGATTTTCTGTAGCAAAACAATTACAAAATGACTTCACGCAAAATGCTAGCACCTATTCCACAGAAAATAACAGAGAATAGAAAGCATCAACTACAACAGAAAATGTTCTAACTGCTTATAAGTTTTTCTAAGAACAAAAAAAAAAACAGAGAAAACAGCATTGTCACTCCAATGTATGATACTTAAAGAAGTCCTTTTTTAAGAAGTCCTTTTCTTAATAAGTCCTTTTCTTAATAAGTCCAAACTTCAGTAATTGCTATCTGCTCCAATACCAGCTATTGAGAACATACTGGAAAGAATGAGTTCTATATCCAAGACCCCAACCTTCAGTAGACAAGAGCATAGGGTCTATGCCATTTAGGACCAGGGCACCACGTATATTAACTGTTATGAGTGGATTCTTTGTGTTCCTTTTCAGCACTCAAAGTGGACTGCAAGAAGAATGTGAATGCAGTGATGATCTATATCCCTTAGCTTACGCCCAAACTGAATCCCTAATGGAAGATGATTAGCATGTTGATTCTGTTGATTCCTATCCTTGGAATGTACAATATGCAGAGCACACTGACTATATTCAGCAGAAATAACTGGACTGCCTAAAGGAAGATCCTATTTTCAGCATATACAATATATTGAGCACATCAACCAATATTCAGCAGAAACAAGTGGTCTTTTGAGCTACACAGTGGAATTGTGTGACTGATATGCATTGGAAAAAGGAAAACCTCATAGAAGCTTTTCCTTGATCATCAAAGGCCCATTAGGTAGCAGAGGTTTTCCATCCAGGTTCACTTCTTCACTCTGTAAGTGATCTACACAGTCATCATTCTAAATTCTAAAACTTAAAGATGACTCTTCTCTTGTAGATATAAAAAAAAAATAATAATGATCCCGATAACATTGTCTTCTATCCTCTAAAGACATGCATAGTT
Source organism: Ceratopteris richardii (assembly GCA_020310875.1). NCBI lineage: Eukaryota > Viridiplantae > Streptophyta > Polypodiopsida > Polypodiales > Pteridaceae > Ceratopteris > Ceratopteris richardii. The sequence goes on from CM035432.1 coordinate 260,159, forward strand.
CATCATCCAAACAGTATTAATCTGTGCAGTGCACCTGGGAGAGACAGTGAAGAAGCAAAGAGTTAAGGAACCAGGCTGTCAAAGGCCTTCATACAACGTCTGGAGCTAGGTTTATTTGAGACATACCACATTATTGAATCAGTAAACGACAAATTTCTTAGGAATGCCAACTGGCTTTGCAATTCATCAATCATAAACAGTTATTGGAAATTTATAGCCTAAACAGTCTCAGCAAAGACTCATATCTTGAGCTAATGGTATCAAAAAGCACAAAATCGAAACATCAACTTACATCTATGTAAGGAGTTATTGCAGGACCAATCTCCTGAGCCACCTCTGCTAAACTAGCAACCACCATTGTCCGATCACCAGGAGGACGGGATGCTTTCTGTTGGCAAGAAAAGCAATTTGATCACAAACGATATATTGAGAAAAATAACAAAAACATGTATCAAGTAGGATACAAAGTACTTACAGAAAATTTCATTAGCGGATCAAATAATTTCTGTAAAATGGGTTCAAACACTGGCCCCATGCACTTGGCAAGTGCAGGAAGAAGATCCGTAACAGAATCCATCAATATTTCATCATGCTCAAAATCTTCATCATCTTCCTCTCCATCTGTATCCCCTGTTAGCTGGCAAACAGCTTCCTCTCGAAGCAGCAGTAAGATCGCCTCCACTAAAGGTCCAATATCTGTTTAAAACTGAATTTAGGGAGTGCATACAATTGTACGAAATAAACCTCAGTAATTTGCACCAAAAGAAAAGAACTCACATGGCTCCATATCACGATATTGGATCTCTTGTAAAATCTGAATAATGGATGAGCAAACCTGAGCAACTGTCTCTTTATCCTCATCTTCATTCAAGGCTCTAAGATATAGGACCATGATAGTGTCTTTGGACATGCATGCAAAGTAAGTGTCAGTCATAATAATATTAAAGGCTACAACCAGCTATATTGAATCCAGATATAGGGGCACAAATACCAAGCACTTGCTTTGCTTCCATTGACAATGCCTGCACACATGACAAGATATCACATAAATTCATGAAATAATTTGCCAGTATCCTCAGAGGAAATTAGCTACATGTAAGCATGACCACAAAATTTATGCATTCGTTACAAAAGAGAAGATGCAAGAAATCTTTCCATGCTCAGCGACATGATATGATAACCAAACCAGAGGTATGAGAAAATACATGTGCAGAAACTTTGAATTTGATTTTCATACTTGGGTTTTAAATATTGAAAAGTACATCACTACCCAATATAATTTTCGCATGTGTTTTTGGTAATAAAAATCATTAAGGCCCTCTAGAAATGTAAATCTCAATCCACAGTTTATTCTTTTTTTTCAATTATTTCTTATTACCAAAAAAAAAAATATATCTTTTTGCTTTTGGCACCCAAGGAAATCCTGATTTATGGATGGTTTTTTGCCCCCACTTTCATGTACACAAGAAGAAGAAGAAGAGAAAGAAGAAAGGGCCCGCCGGGGGCCCCCGCGGGGGGCGAGGGGGGGGGGGGGGGGGGGGGGGGGGGGGGGGGGCTCGGGTCTCCACTTACAGCGGGTAGTGACATCCAAATAGAGTAGTCTCTTCGTGATGAACAAGAATATTTATGGTACGTTACATTTGGAACTAGAGACCATTGATCGACAAGTTACAAAAGCTCGCTCAGAGAGGCTATCTCGATCAAATCAAAAAAAGCCACAAAGTGATGCTCCATCTACTAGGACTGTTACACCCAAAAGGTGGCGGTGCAAGTTGCACATTGACCAAAGAGAAGATCCAGCATCACCATAGGATGATATACAGGTCCCAGGATGATCCAGTTGTAGATGTACAGATTGATGTCCCACTTCCAAATTATGACGATGAAGGAAATCCTAATGTTCATAATTCAATGTCTTTTTTTGGGTTGTATTCCATAAACAATGATTCATGAGGCATCTGCCACAGTCACTAGTTAATAGATGGCATGAGTGCGTCAAATATTCATACATGATCATTGATATACGGTTATGATTTCGTATTAGTCTTTAGACATTGTATATTTCATAATCCATGTGGTGTTGTTGATTTCTCTCTACTTTTGTTTATTGTCTTTCAAGTTTTGGGTTGCCAATTTATTTGGAAATTGGGTCTAACTCTATATGTATGATGTTTCAAAAGTTAGCGTTAAACTGTTAATTTTTAAAACCATGTTGCTACTTGTAAATTGTGTTATTTTAAATTGAGATTCAGATTCATATTTCATTTAGAACTTTGAAATGATGTGCTAATTTAGATTAAAGATTTACTATCTGAATATTGTATATGAATACAACAAACCTTACGCACTTCACCTTGGAGTAAGGATCAGTACTCGGACCTTAAAAGCATCGAACTGAACGGTATGTATGTAAGTAGGTATGTATATATGTGTGTATATACTATATATGTATGTATGCATGTATGCATGCATATATATGTATGCATGAATGTATATAAAAATGCACACACATACATACATATATGTGTGTGTCTATATGTGTACATATATAACATAAATGTGCATGTGTTTATGCATATGCACACACAATGTCAAGACATGTATTAAAACTATAAGTATATACATAATACATAGATAAATACATACACAAATGTCTGCAAGCAATGAAATGCCTAAACATACATACTCACATATGGATTAGCATACTAGAATAAAGGGGGTATTCTAAAAACAGGTATCATGTGTATGATAAGTGCTATACATATACTGCCCATATGATTCACAAATGGATCAAACTATGAAGTGGCGAAAACAACTGAATATCTAACCATATCATGTGGAAACTTTCAAAGGATACCACTATCAGTGGCCTTCATTAGATCAAAAAAGCTCCCAAGGGTATCCATAAAATGATAATTGAGGTTTGATGTCAGATGACCAGAGAAGTTTCTAGTTATGCTATCTAAAGTCCAAACGCTTCAACCATCTTCAATCAAATAATTTATCGGTACATGATACCTCTCACGAGACAATGTCGTAGATCGTGCAATGACTTGTCTCGACTCTCATCTGCATGTAGAAGTGATAAACAAGCCCAAGTGTGGAACCCTCCTTATCCATTATCCGCAGAAGTATATGGATGCTCCTCAATGTTGGCAATATGCATCCAATGTCTATCCAAAAATCCTCATCGAGCACTTTCCTTTGCACATAGCGTGCAATCTCTGTCTCGGCATGTGGTAATGTTGTCCATCTTCTATCTATAACAGTGACGCACAAAGCATTCATGACTATTTGTAGTCTACATAATACTAGATACATGTAGCCAAAACGTGTCTCTGCAGGACATATCATCTCTATGGTGTTGTTTGCTCGTGAAATGGATAAAGCTTGATGATTACTAGGGAATTCTTGTTGCACTAATTCTCCCATTCTCTTTCAATCAGATGCATTATCTGTGAAAACTCGTACCACATTTTGCATACCAACATCAATATTATCATTCTTAATGTGCTCAAATATGAATTCCCCTATGATACGAACACCTACTTTACTAGCATCCACAACACGAAGAAAATACGTACCTAAACAAGAAGAGACAAGGATGTTGATTATATGGCGATGGCATGTGTCACTCCTTCCATCAGATATAATGGAACATCCATAAGTCATCCAAACTGTTTCAATGGGCTCTAAAAGAACTTCAATTCGTTCCTTTTCTTCGTCTAGCATGGTCGTGCGTAATCTTTTATAGTCCACACCATTCCACTCATCACACAGACCCACCTGTCCGATGGCTTTCACCATTTTCCTCCATGCATCAATACGCACCACATTGAAAGAGAGATTGCACTCAAGAATGCATCTCTATCTGTATCTGAGCAACCTTTTGGTGTTGCCTCTGGATTGCGGACGATACAAATGCAGTGTCTAGTCCATGTCTAGGACGCTGTGAAGGTGGCATGGTGATGAACTCCTCTTCTACATTATGAGTCCAAGTAGCAATAGCACTATGATACTCCATCATCTCGATATCGACCGAAGTCGAATCACGGCGACGTGCACTACAAGCATCTTCTGCAAAGGGATGCTCAGATCTAATGATTTAAGCAACCTTTGGAGGAACTTTATCACATGCAGAAATACCCATTCCTCCTACCCCAGACACATGACGTATAAGTCGTGTAGTAGTGGTAGTGAACAACTTGGTGCAATATTTGCACGTCCACTTTCGAGTCCCAGAGCTCGGGGTACTTTGACTATTAGCCAAAGAATGGCTAATGGTATGAACATCCCACACAGCATTCATGCTTCGAGGCATGTTCAATAATGATGCAACACTAGGATTGATGTGAGACACGATGATATATGGGCTAGACTATGCAAAGGTAAAAATGATGTATGGATTGGAAATTGGACTGTGCAAAACAATGTGATATATGAGCTAAAATATTCAAAGATGGATTGAATGTGTGGGCTGAATGGATTGCCTTGAGAACAGTCTTCCAATCAGCAATTAGACTACTCGGCTACTAGCTATGGCATCCATATGGCAAAGATGAAGGGCTGAATGTGTGGAATGGCTGACAGGCTGGAATGCTGAGAATAGTCTTCCAATTGGCAATAAGCAATTAGACTACTCCCTATGGTCTCAATGGCTGACGGTGCTGGCTAATGGTGCTCTCAATGGGCTGCCAAATCCTTGGCTCAAGCTTAATGTGCAGCTCGGACGAGATTATGCAGCTGCTGCACTCGCTGACCGAATCGCTAACGCAAGCGGCAAACTAGGGCCCAAATGTCAAAAAAACTTCCAAAAGTGAACTCATGCTAGGAGAAACCAAACATTATGAACCGAAAAACGAACCAAAATGATATGGTTCTCGAACCGAATCAACGGAGGGTACTATGTTCCCAATCTAGCATAGAAATCAACTTCATACTTATTCCAAGGACATTGGATTCTTTTTGAAAGGAACTCACTATCTTGTCTATATTCTATCACATAAAATTGTTCAAGGCAAACAAGACCTAGACCAAGCCATACAACAATCGCATAACCTAGAGATTCAATTTAGGTTTGACGTATTCTGAGTTTATTTTCATACAATAGGTATCCCACCTCAACCTATAAGAAGAAAAGATGGGAGAGATCTACCGATTGATCATCTGAAATTGTTATCATAACAAATGAGAATTTTCATCATAAGAGCTAATAAATTTAGATACTTGGTCAAAAAGTGTAAGCCCTCTAAGACATAGATGTGTTAAACCATCTTCCTAGATACATTTCAATTCCAAATTCTGTGGACCTTAGAATGTGAGAACTGCAAAACGGATGCACTTACAAGAAGGCAATATGTTAATGTATGTAACACCCTTTGCCCTTCCCCACGGGCCACTGCCCAAGTTCATGCACAATTTCTTCTCCACTTCTACGACAAATTTCAACTATAACATACCATCCGAATTGAGAATTTAATATTACATGATATGGAAGTAAATGATGTTCATATATTTCAGTGGTGATTTGTGTGAACACACTTAGGAGCAATGGGGTACTTTTTTCCCTCTTTAGGAGGTTTTTTTCCGGTCTTGTATTTACGCCTATAACCCAAACAGATCACTTACCTTTGTACATTCATTTCATAATACATTTCGCATTCTTCCTTGTGATGTTCATGTGCTTGAAGCTTCTGAAGACCTCGAACTCCAATTGATCTCAAAGAAGGTCTCCACTTCATCTAGTGCGTCGTCCACACCCCTCCGGCCACAATCTGATAATCGCACAAAAATTGGTGAACATACTCCGGCATTTAGAAGTTCAAAACAGCTTCGCTGTGTTGCATCAAAATTTTGATTCGAGATTGTTTTAGCCTCCGAATGCACTATCGCAACGACTATGCAGGCAATTTCATCCTTTTGTGCCAAACATATAAACACGTTTCAGTTCGCCAGTACAAGCGCCTCAAAGTCTGCTACAGGTTTAGGCAAGCTCAACAAGGTGTTTCTGTTCAACTTTTTGAGATGCTTCCAATTTTATCCATCATGATATTTAGTCACTAGCCATGGCTGAAAGCAACGATGTTATCTATATGTTGGCAGTTAGAGGATAAGTTGGATGATACCAATTACCCATTGTGGGCATATATGATGCATAATGTATTGGTAGCAAAAGGGTTGTGTATTGGTGTTGAAAAACGTTTTACTAGACCTGCAAATACAGTTATTGAAAGTGATGCAAATGATGTTGAAGATGATGATCTTCAATTTCTTGGTCATGTTGCGGCTCTCATTGCATCTACTATAGAGAAGCTTTGTTGGGATAGCAGAGATGCACAATCACATACATTTATAGCTTTGTCTATCAAACGTGCCATTATCTGCATATTCGTTTCTGCAAGACAGCAAAACATGCTTGGGATACTCTTACAATATTCTACCAGACAAGAAATGAGGCTCGTATTGCTTACTTCTGAAACATGTGGAGAGAGCATATGAATGAAGGAGGAGTTTTTTGACAAAGATCAAAGATTTAAAGGAGGAGTTGATTTCTGCCGATGAAATCTTGCCAGATAGTTCACTTGTGCAAACAGCTCTTAACGGTCCTCCTAATTAATATCAAAGCTGAGAGTTTTACTTCTACTCTTTGGTTAACGATGAAAGAAAATCCAAATGCCTTAACATTTGAGGAGTTAGTCTCTCTTTTGTTGCAGGAAGTTCAGTATGAAGGGCAAAGATAACTGGAACTCATCTATTGGTAAACAAAAATCTGCTAATGCTTCACAATCAAAGAAAGAAGACAATGATGATAAAAAAACAGAAAAGCGGAAACAATTTTCCAAGTAATATAAGGCAAATGATCATGTCATAAAGAGTTGTTCTAAACTAGTTGCTAAGAAGGCAAAGAAGAAAGAGGTTTGACTAATTGTTGCAAAAGCCTCTACACTTAAAAACAAAGTCCAAACCTTGTTTAAAATGAAGAATGTGCATTTACTACTGTTTGCAATGTTTTGGCCTTGAAGATTGCAAACCTATTGCCACTCCGAGGAAATAGGTTTAGGATTGAGTCTTCATGATGTTAGAGATGCATTTGATGTTGTTCTCTATCAACATGTTGTTGGATGCTTGATTTACTTATGCATAACTCGACCTGATATTCAGTTTGTTGTCTTTAGGACAAACAGGTTAGTGTCAAGCATTCGAAGACAGTTGAGTGAATCTTTTACTATTTACTCATACCCAACTACTTGTATTGTTTTATGTCAAAGGGGAATAGTTGGTAATCGTACTCGTACGGAGGCATCCGTACGTACCTTCCGATCCGTACGTATCCGTACGTATCCGTACGTACAGTACGATTTCGTACGATTTTTTTTTTTTTTACCTTTCAGAACTTGACCAGGCCTCAACGGATCCTCATTTCCCTAATTTTCACATGCAGAGAGCTTCCAATCTCATAAACATTTTGATGCATTTTACTCATAAACATCATGTTTATCATATTAAAGAGGAAATATATAATTTTTTAGCCCCAAAAAAAAAACTCGTACCTTATGAACGTACGAATACCGTACGGGAAGCCTTAAATCTTAGGGTACGTACGTAGTACCGTACTAATACGTACCGTACTAATCGTACGGATCGTACCTTACTAACTATGGTTGCTATGACACTCATGTGTCAGCCAATGGTTTTTGCTTCATGCTTGGTAGCTCATGCATATCTTGGTTGAGCAAGATGCATCTTACTGTGGCCACCTCTAGTTGTGAGACTGAGTATAGGGAAGCTTTCACAACGACTCTTGAGTGTGTGTGGCTCAAACGTCTTTTGGCTGATTTCGGTGTTGGTCACTCTTGTGCCACGACCATCTTCATTGATGGTCAAAGCGCATTGAAAAATGTGAGGAACCTTGTGTTCCATGCTCACACAAAGCACATTGAGATGCACTATCATTATGTCAGCAAGAGGTTCCCTCTTGGAGAGATCAATTTAGCTTACGTGCCCACACATGATAATGTTGTAGGCCTTTTCATGAAGGCTCTGCCTAGGAGGAAGTTTGAAGCTTTTTGCAAAGCTTTGGGCTTACTTCCTTTTGTGGATTGATCTCTTTCCACATAGCTAGGTACTTCCTTATACATGAGAGCAAGCTCCTTGTTCACCGCATCACTCCAAAGGGGGATTTTTTGATATATTTCAGTAGTGATGTGTGTGAACACACTTAGGACCACCGGAGCACTTTTGTCCCTCTTTAGGAAGAATTTTTTCCCTGGCTTGTATATATGCCTATAACCCTAACGGATCACTTATCTTTGCACATTCACTTCATCATACATTTTGTATTGTGTTGTGCTCCAAGCTTCTTCTTCTTCTTCTTCAGCACACCTCGGAACTCCAACAATGATACATGGAGGAAACTCAATTCCATAATTACCCCACAACAAACCCATTCTTGAAACTCGACTCATTGCAAGATATATCACGATTCAGAAAAAACTAGTTAGATCTATGCTGGTTTCTAATGTTAACATGATTTGGAGGGTTTTTCAAAATTTCTTGCTTACACATAGGATTAGCTTAAGTTTGAAGTGTTTCTCTGAAATATCTGTACTAAACATATTTAGTTCATAAAGATATGTAAAAATTACTCACTTTATCTGCACCCGGGAATGCTGCTTGTGTTGCAAGGAGTACATCTGAAACATGGAAAAATAAAAAAACATGTATGGCTGTTCAGAATAAAACATTTCTCCTAATAAAAGGGAAAAATGGCCTTATGACTGAGTTATCAAAAAAAAACAAGACGTTCTATGTTTTTGCCTTGTCACCAGAATGTTTCACATTGAAGAAGCATCTGGAGCTAAAGACAAATCTGTGGTTGATTTTGCCTACTGATAGATCCCCTCTATCATATGTAAACAACAAAGGCGACTGCAATGGTAGGCATGCACTCACAAATAAGAAGATTAAAGATAATGAATATATCACTCCACATCGTTTGATCTTAACAATAATACTTGGTTACAGTGGGACATTATAAATGTTTACTTTTTAAAGCAATCATTGCCTGAAGTCGCACATCCTCATGAAAATATCCAGCATGCCTTTTGAGTACATCTAAGCACTGGGATAGGTACCTAGAATTCAACAGCCATCAGCAGAAAAACAAGGCAAGCCCAAGAATTCTAGTCCATAGCACATCCACTCATATACTTGAAATAATACAAGAAGGCAGAGGCTTTAGACATACGGAGAAAATGCTGCCTTGGTATGAACAGCAAATGCTCCCAAGGCCTGAGTGGCTGCTGCTTTCTCATCCAATACACCAGTTCGGACACTGAAATTGCGTACCCCTCTATTGTTGTAATCATCTTCATCAGAAGAGACACCTCCAAAACCACCAGATGTGTTCCCCTCTTCCTCTGAATCTTCGAAATCCACTGCAGCCCCATCATCAAGGTTGCATGATTCCAATGCCAATGGCACCGCTCGAGGGAGATACTGCACAAAGAAGAGATTGTGATCAGGTTGTACAAAGAAACCAAGACACTGGGCAAGAACAAGCTGGAACATAGAGAACATACAATATCAAACACACGTCTCCACATGTTCACATCCATACACTATTGGAAGCAGGAACAAAAACCTGATAAATAAAGAGCTATTACAGGAGGAAACAATCATTCACACTCATCCTCACATACAGTCAAATGTCTACAGATGAACAAACTTCACAAAATTATGGGACAAACTGCATGGATATCTGACGAAGTAGACTACATAATAAGGCAATATATTCTGTTTAATATTCTCACTCACATGAGCTATGAGAATTAAAAAAAAAAAAAAAAAAAAAGTGAACTACATACATTGAATACATGTCAGAAATATGGGGGGATGAAAAATGGTTGTGGTAAAAATAATGGTTAAATTTCAGACAGTTTGTGCATTTCTGAATAGAACAAGTTTAGTTTTCCGTACGACCTCATCATCCCACTTTTCATTATTATATCTGTTCATTTTCCAAATTCACATGCTCATCATATCAAGATATTTATCAATTGATGCCGAAAACCTTTTCTTTTGCATGTTCATATAGCATTTCGAAATTTTGTTTTGTACTTCTCAATCACAACAGTCAATCCATCCTCATCTATACTTCGCTTACCTGAAAGAGTAACATTCCTCTCTGCAAACAATCATTCTGTATGTTACTAACATCCACGGGGAAAAAACTTTTCTTCCAAAGTACTTGTTCTTCAGAAACTTGTGCATTACCATCTGGATATGCAAGAATAAATTTTGCAACTTGGCCTTGCATATACATAGGTGTGTAAAAGCAACAGTAAGCATTCCCACAATGAGAACATGACCTGTTGACTGCACCCTCTATTAACTATATTTGCAATTCACCAAGCTTTTATTCCCTATGGTGAGCCCATCAGGGAAAACTTTGCATGTATTTTAGAAGTTACAAATTTTATTTCTATTTCCACATAGGACGAATGGAACATGCAAAATCTTTCCCAAATTAATCACCAATATATATATATATATATATATATATATATATATATATATATATATATATATATATATATATATATATATATATATATATATATATATATATATATATATATATATATATATATATATATATATATGTGTGTGTGTGTATACATACATACATACATACATACACACACACATATACACACATATATATATATATATATATGTGTGTGTGTGTGTATGTGTGTGTATGTCCATTGTCATGCTTGCATCGGTTCACGAACCAAGAGCATTGTTGCTTGCATTCAGTCCAGTACGGTTCTTGGAATTCGGTCATGTACAGTGCTTCATCCAATAAGGTACGAAAACAAACCGAAAAAAATTCGGTGCATGACAGTGCAGAACGAATTGAATATTCGGTGCTACGGGGTGCCCACCTTCACTAGTTAGGTCGCCATCGCTTTCAATCCGTCGGTTAAGACTTTGAAACACACCGTTAGAGAAGCACGCGAGAGAGAGAGAGAGAGAGAGAGAGAGATGCACCACCTGGTATGTTGTCACTTGTTTTTTTAATCCACTTCAAAGTTCTGTGTTGACTATTGTGCTATATCATATATGCCTTGGATATATTGAAATTTCGAGGACTGTGTTGGTCCGTTGGATATTTTGGATATCCAAAGTCCTGATGCCACTACATAGTAAAGCCATGATGCCACTACATAGTAAAGTCTACAGCACGAGTTCATTGTTCAAACAAGAGCCGTTTATGTGCTAGATTATGGATACACCTCATGAGTGAACATGTGACATGTTGGGGATAAAGGCCCCAAGGACTCTCCTTTTGTATATTTTGACCCTTCCATGTGAAAGCTCTCTTCGAGAGCTTTCGAGACATATTTTTGTTATATTTTTTAGACCCCAAATTGGAGAGTTATAGGCATTTACATTATTTTTATAACTTTTGGTCATTGCCCATGTGTGAACATGCCCAAATGACCTAAAAGTCACTTATCAATAAGACTTGGTCCCAAATCTCTCATAACTTGATGGGGACTTCTTCAACTTCAGCTTCTCCATCTTCTTCTCCAAATTTCTGCGCAAGTTTCTCTCTCCTCACGCAGCAACCCACTCCCTTAGCATTTGGAGCAACCAAGCACACCACGACGGGCTCTCCACGGCCTTTTTCAACTGGTATCAGAGCCTTGAGCTGTTCCATCGTGACAAAGTCGCTCCAAGTGCTTTTCTACTTCAGCCTATGTTAAGTTGAAAGTGGTTTTCTTGCATTTGGGAGAATTTCATCGCGAAAAACCTTCTTTTTTCGCGATAAAAGTGTTGTTTTTGGAAGATTACTTCACTGTTTTCAGGTGTTTTGCAGGTCTAAACAGGTGTTTCACATGTCATAGCAGTATTACACAAGCCTAGTACCCTATGTGTTGGATTGTTGCAAAAGAAATTGCTTATGTACAACAATTTGTGGCATTTTTTTGAAAATTTCAAAAATTCTTGAAGCAAAATTTGGGGCTTTTGCTCCTATTTGGTTCTAAAGGCTGTGTTATAGCCTTATGTACACACATTGAGATCAAAACAAGTCAAATTTGTTGATTTCAAGCACAAATTAGCTTGCTGGAATTTTATGCAAATTTTTTCAAAAAATTCCAGATTTTGATTTTGTGCTCCATTTTGCTCCTACAAGTGTTTGAAGCTATTGTGCGCTATTTTTAGAGGTGGTACCCAGATTTTGGTGCGTTTTGCCCAAAATTTCAGTACACTAACCTCTTCATTGTGCAATTCTAGTGTCATCTTCCTCAGATGTGAAGAATCTATTTGAGATTAGACAATTTGAGGGAACAAGTTTCAACTTGTGGAAGGAGAGAATGCAAAGTATTCTCTTTCTAAAGGATTGACACATGGCATTGGAGGAGGAAAAACCAAAGGACATGTCACAAGATGCATGGCTTATCTTGAACAAGAAGGCTGTTACATATATCAAGATGGCTGTCTTTGATGAAATCTTGGTAGATCTCAAAGGTTTGACCTCTGCTTTAGAAATATGGGCAAAGCTAAAAGCAACTTATGAAAACACTACGCTTGTTAACCAAGTGCATTTGATGCGGAAGCTTGTTGGCATGCAACTAGATGAGTCAAGGAGTGCAGCTCAACACTTATCTCTCTTTACAGGTACTTTGTCACAGTTGCAGGTCTCAAGTATGGCTCCTTTTGATGACAAGCTTAAAGACATTTTCTTGCTTATGACATTGCCTGACTCTTGGAAGACATTGGTAGTCTCATTGTCCAATATGTTGGAAATCAATGTACATATGTTCCATCTTCAGCAATCCTAGTTAGGACTGCCATTTTTTTATACATATTAGGAAAACCTTTTTTAGGCTAGATAGATAGAGCTTCATGAGAGCTATCTAGTGATATGCTTCATTCAATCATCAGAGGTCAGAGTTAGGAGAAAACTCAAACCCTAATTCCTGTCCTAAAATGGTGGATGCATTGTTCTTAGGTTCTAGAAGTAAAAAACATAAAAAAGCGAGGTCATAAATCAAAGATGGCAAACGCACATAGGTTTGGGCGATCAAAATAATAAAGCTAGTTTTAAAAAATTGCGAAAAGCAATTTTTAACAATCCCATTAAAAAAAAACGTGATAAACTGCTTTTCAACTAGCGATTTGATTTTTTCGCAAAAAATTACGATTTGCTTTATTCATGGAGGCAAGGCTATGTAAGAGAGACCTTGGGCACAATTTTGGACAATTCAAGCAAGAGTTGATGCTTACATAGTGTCAATTTTGGAGTTCTGAAGCTTTGGAGGCTAAGGAGAGGTGAAAAAGAGGCTACTCTCTTGGAGAAAGGAGTCTTCTACAAGTTTGTGGCAGCTATCTTTTGTAAGTTAATCCTATTTTCTGTTTTTAGAGTTTCTGAACCCTAATTTCAGATTTAGGATTTGCTGATTTTCAGATTTGTTGCACTATCCTGAGAGGTTAAGTTCACTCCGTTGCTCATTTGCTTCACACACACTCAGATTATAACAGCATAATCTGAATTCTGTACATCATCATCTTCTTGTCAATTCTTCCATTTAGTGAGTGCACTATCATATGGTTGAGTAGTACTCTCATTTTGTAATTCGGCCATCTATAGTAAGAAATTTGCTTACGTTACTTACTCTTGTCTCAAGTTTCTCTCTATCTCTCACTTATCATCTTGATAAATTAAGTGTGTATGCTCAAAGGTTTTTAGTATTGGAAGATCCTGGGGCCCCAGATTCAAACACTTGGTATCAGAGCATAATTGACATACACACTTAGTTAAGATGAGTGAGTATAGAATTGAGATTGAGACAAGTTGGATGGATCGTATAATTATCCTATGTGGAGTTTCATGATGATAAATTTGTTAGTGACAAAGGATTTATGGAGTATCGTCAATGGATCCTTAACAAGACCAAGACAAGAAGGCAAAGAAGAGGATACAACTTCAAAGTGTTGCAATCACAGAACCAACTGAAAAAGAGGTAACCACTTCTACATCCAGAGTCACAGGTAGATCCTTACCCAGAGCTCCTCCTACTGCAGGATAAGCAAGATGGGATGCTAGAGATGCTTTAGCACTCTGATTCATAGCAATGAGTGTTAAAAAGCATATTCTATCACAAATCAGATCTTGCAGAAGTTCTAGACAAGCTTGGTTAAAGCTTCAAAATCTTTTTCAGAGCAAAAATCCTGTTAGGAAAGCTCACTTGAGGAGACAACTAGCAAATACAAGGATGACGGCTGGTGAGTCAAATCAAACCCACATTACAAAGCTCGTTGACTTGAGAGATCAACTTCTAAATGTAGGAGTTGAGATATCTGACGAAGAAATGGTAAACATACTGATTAATTCACTTCCTATCTCATATCAGGCTTTTATAACCACTCTTACTCTTACAACAAGAGATAGAGAGGTTATATTTGAAGAGTTAACGTTCTTGTTACTTCAAGATGAAGATCAGTTGAAGGGAATGGAAGAGAATGAAGAACCACTTTTATCTTCATCAAAGGGTAAAAAGAAGAAGAAGGATAAAAAGGAAAAGCAATCCAAGAAGGAAAGTAAGTCCCTTTCACCTTCTACTTCAGATTCTGTTTCTACTACATCTAAAGAGAAGTCTTCTAAGAAGAAGTAAGCATTATCTCACTATTGCAAGAAACATGAACATTTCATAGCAGTTTGTTAGAAAAGGATTGCGGCAGAAAAGAAAAAGGCATCAGGTAATGTTGCAGAAGATGATAAAAAAGGGAAACCTCAAGGTGATTCTTATGCCTATATCATCATTGAGAAAGTAGCTTTTGATCACGCAGCTTTACAAGTTCTTTGAGCAGATCCTTGGATATTTGATTCAGGTGCTACAAAGCATATCACAAGATGAAAGCAAGGTGGTCAGGTGTGTCCAGTTCGGTGCGTTCGGTGCGTTCGGTGTGTTTCAGGTGCGAGGACCGAACCTTATGGCCGGGGTAAGGTTAAGTAAGGTTCGTTTAGGGTTCATTAGGTGCGGTTAAGATGAAAGAACTTTACCTTCCCTTCGAGGAAAGGTGCATAAGGTGAATTCCATAATCGATTATTGCAATTCATAGCAGCTGCAACTATTACCAATTATAATTTATTAGTGCACATCGCATAATGATGCAATGATGCATGCACCAAATTTAATGCAACATCATGATGGAGCATGATGCATGCATGTCAAATCATTATGCAACATGCGTATCACATCATACACAAATCAAGATGCATGATGCAAGGATGCTGCAATGTGCATGTATGATCATTGATCAATGATGATGGATGTAGCTTGATTATGCAATGTGCATTACACATGATTCATGAATCATGAATGATGCATCTTGCATATAATGCATGCAGCTGCCAGCATAATGCACAATCATTGATGCTTAATGCATAAATTATAATGCATGAATTATGATGCATTAATTATGATGATGCATAAATTCATAAATGACTCAGTGTGACTAAGCAGTGAGGAATGACTGAACAGTGAAGTTTGAAATGAATCATAACTTAGAGAGTGTATGGGCGTGCATGAGTGTATGTGTGTGACAGTGTGTATGTGTATAATATCACAATGTGTGTAATGCGAATCAGCAGTGAGTAATGACTGAACAATGAAGTCTGAAATGAATCATAACTGAGAGCCTGTGTATGCGCGTGCAAGCAATGTATGTGTGTGACAGTAAGTATGTGTGTAATATCACAATGCCTGTAATGAGAGTGGACATGTTTGTGTCTCAGGAAGATCTAGAAAAAGGCTTACAGAATCTCTCTCTCTCTCTCTCTCTCTCTCTCTCTCTCTCTCTCTCTCTCTCTCTCTCTCTCTCTCTCTCTCTCTCTCTCTCTCTCTCTCTCTCTCTCTCTCTCTACACCAGGAGACACCACTCAGAGGAGCAGTGTGGAACTGCAATGGGGCACTATGGACGCGACCAGACAGACTCGAGGAGATCCTGGCATCACATGACTTTGCTTGCATCACAGAGACACACGAGAGCCCAGAGAGAGGTCTACCACGCATTGCAGATTTTCATTGGGAATCTGCATTCAGGAACACGACGAGACAGAGTACAGCGAGAGGGTCGGGAGGTGTGGCCATCGTATTTAGACAGGAGATACAGAGTCGGATCCATATTATAGGAAGAGATGAGGAGGCACGATACATGTGGGTTCGCATGGAGATAGCACAGGGGAGCTGGATTTACATTGCTATATGCTATTTTCCTCCAGGCGGCTCTCGATATGCAGGACAGGATCTTGGGGGACCGATACGAAACAGAGACTCACCATACACAGCACTTTGAGATGAGATACTACATTACAGCACACTAGGGGAAGTCTTCCTTATCGGGGACTTCAATGGCCGCACTCAGTCATATCAGTGTGAGGCATACGACATGGATCACCCACATCTCATGAGGGCTAGAGACCCCGATGAGATGAGCACCAGTAGAGTATCGGCTGATATGGGTCAGGACACCACAGGGTATGGCAGACATCTACTTGAGCTAGGCAGCCGACATCAGCTCGTTATATATAACGGGATGAATCGTTGGCCAGGTTCGGGCGGACTTACTTGCTTTCCTCACGGCGGAGGTGAGAGCACAGTCGACTACATTTTGGGTACCACCTCTGGAGCTTCACTCATCCCCTCACTTAGTATTGGACGACGCCCACTTGGTGCTGACCATACATTTATTACATTCACACTATCATCTCCTATTCCATTAGACCCTCCCTCACCCACTAAGACACACACGACAATACACTTCACACACTAGCTCTCACACGTTTATGCACACCATTTACACACCCGCCTACTCTCCCTCGATCCACTCTCACCCTTGGATACACTTACATCACAGTTCACCACGATCCTACACAACTCCGCTCTTTGCAGTTTCCCACACCGCACACATACACACCCTGCACGCACAGGTTCCATGCCTCAGAACAGCTGGTATGATGCAGATTGCCGCGAGCTACAGAAGCACCTACGCATCTTAGAGCATAGAGGGGATATTACACACACACAGGCACAGCGTCGCATGCAGAGACTTACTCGCCGCAAATGGCGAGATTGGGAGGAGAGACAATACTGGGATATTTATCATTTACTCATCAGTCGAGACAGTGCAGTGGCATGGCGACATTTGAGAGAGAGGAGACAGCAGACACCCATCCGAGACCCGAGCACTTGGCATAGCTATGCACAGAGCCTTTACGAGATCCCAGACCAGCCCCCCACTCCCAGACCGCAGAGCTCACGTCCTACTACATCTGACTTCTTTACACCCACTATGGTGGGACGCGCTATTGCCCGTCTACAGCATGGAAGGGCCCATGACCTTCTCGGTTTACAGGCTGAGCACCTCATCTACGGAGGCACCACCCTTGCACCGCTCATTGCCCACCTCTTCAACCGTGCACTAATTGAAGGGTTCCATGACTCATGGACTGAGCACACCATAGTGCCCATTCATAAGTCAGGAGATACTATGGATCCAGCTACATACCGGACGATCATGATTGGCCCTATATTGGCCAAGTTATATGGGGCCGTACTGGAGACAGAGTTGAGTACTCTCGCTGAGAGGAAGGGTATCAGGGCTCTAGGGCAGGCTGGCTTGAGACGAGATTACTCTACCATTGACCACATCTTCACTCTGAGATGCCTGATCGACCGGGCAAGGGTGAGGAAGAGGAGATTATATTGCTGCTTTGTGGACTTCCGAAAAGCATTTGACACCGTTCCCAGGGGACGACTCTTCAGACGACTACTTGATATCGGAGCTCCAGAGGAGATGATATGGGGGATCTATGCCTTATACGAGAGAGTATCTGGCAGAGTCAGATGTCCGGGGGGCTTATCTCATCCACTTGCTAGCACTATCCGGGTGAAGCAAGGATGCCCTCTTTCACCCACCCTCTTTGGTCTCTACATTGATGAGATAGTGGACTACATACAGCAGCAGGGGGGTGATGGCATTGAGGTACGCGGGTCCACTGTCCATATTCTTTTATACGCTGATGATATTGTACTGGTTTGAGAGTCGGCAGAAGGCCTACAGCATCATCTACATGCCCTAGATGACTTTTGCACACACAGTATCTGTGAACCTTGGTAAAACAAAGGTCATGATCTTTCATACATCAGCACAGTACGCAGACATAGTTTGTTCACAGCAACGGGTGGACCGATTGAGGTGGTCGGATCATATGTTTACTTGGGAGTGACATTTACAGCAGCATCAGGGGTCTTCTCTATGTCTCAGGCTGCACGTGACCGCATCACACGTGGGTATGCAGCACTTGCCTTGATGGAGAGACAGTGCCACCAGGCATATTTTCAGGAGCCCCGCACAAAGGGGTGGCTCTTCGACACTTTGGTTACACCAGCGCTCATGTATGGGGCAGCCATATGGGGACCAGGATTAGCCACATCAGTATGGACAGCATTAGAGAGGCCACAGATCCTCATGATTTCTAGACTTATCCGCAACAAGCCTTCAATACCACATGATATCATTAGAGCAGAGCTCGCTGCACCACCGATGCTAGTTGAGGCACTATTCCAGACAGTATGCCTATTACACAGACTCCGCAGCATGGATACAGAACGCATTGCTTATCGGGCTTTCTAGGCATCACGGGACATGGCATTAGCAGGCGACACCTCCTCATGGTATGCACAGACACGAGACTGGCTGGCCCACCATGGCTTTGACATAGACAGGCTACCACCACTACAGTACGACTCACATGCACCCACCTACACGCTCTCTCATCAGGAGAGGAATAGGATCATTCGTCAGGAGATATGGCATACATACATAGAGAGGACATGGGTGAGCCCTAGGGGTACATTGCCACCGGAAATGCTCTATTACCGTGAGCATTTTCTACATATATCGGACGAGGGCTTCATCGAGATTCCGAGATACATGCAGACATATCTACCCCACCACCTTCGAGTCATCATTGGGCAGCTCCGGGTCTCATCGCACCAGCTTGAGATTGAGAGCGGTCGATCCAGGGGAGTCCCCCGTGAGGAGAGGTGGTGCCCAGTATGCGAGACAGAGGTAGAGAGTGAGGAGCATTTTGTTTTCAGATGCCCAGCATACTTAGACCTACGAGCACAGTTCCAGATAGAGGAGTCACTCCCGTTATGCATGACCATGGGAGACCAGCGACGCTTGGGACGCTTCCTTGCGGCAGCATACGAGAGGCGAGATCGATCACTCCAGCCCACACATCAGCCACGAGTGAGTACACAGCAGACCATTACCCAGTTTTTTCAGCGAGCTGAGCTACATCAGACAGGTCCACCTATAGGGCTCACGCTCCACCAGGCAGCAGCACAGAGAGCACGACGCCGACCACGCATGGGCAGATATCATCGACCACGACTATATCAGGAGGATATCTCACGCATCAGGACAGCCTACGACCACATGATGGAGCATAGGCGCACCACCACCCCATGGGTTGTCTTCCTTCAGGAGGCACTGAGACCACCCCCGATGTACCACATACTACACCCACCCCACCCATTCACCAGTAGCTAGGGTGTTTTACTCACACTTTTACTCACATGTCCCCCATGTATTAGGTGGTCACTATCTGCGGAGTCAGATCCACGTCTTCCCATCCTTTTCCAGCCTTATATATCTTTGTGTCGTGATATACCTTTTATTTCATTTTATCCTCTACACACGGTTACTACACTTGTACATGGTTTTTTGTCTCATAGGCCAAGTTTGGCCTCCAGAAGACGTTAATATGACTTTCTTTCTTTCTCTCTCTCTCTCTCTCTCTCTCTCTCTCTCTCTCTCTCTCTCTCTCTCTCTCTCTCTCTCTCTCTCTCTCTCTCTCTCTCTCTCTCTCTCTCTCTCTCTCTCTCTCTCTCTCTCTCTCTCTCTCTCTCTCTCTCTCTCTCTCTCTCTCTCTTTCTCCACCATCGACCACATCTTCGTGCTTCGTTGCTTGATTGAGAGTGCGAAGGCGAGGAAGCAGAGACTATACTGTTGCTTTGTGGATTTCCGCAAAGCCTTCGACATGGTCCCTCGAGAGAGACTAGTACGGAGGCTCCAGGAGTTACAGCTTCCATGAGACATGCTATGGGCCATCCACGCTTTGTATGCACGAGTCACAGGCAGGGTACGCTGCCCCGGTGGTCTATCAGACAGCCTTGTTAGCACCATTGGTGTGAAACAAGGTTGCCCCCTCTCACCCACTCTCTTCGGTCTCTACATCGACGAGATCACGGAGTATATATAGCGAGCAGGAGGGAGAGGAGGAGACATCGGAGGTACGCCAGTACATATCCTATTATATGCTGATGACATTGTCCTTCTCTCAGAGTCACAGGAGGGGTTGCAGTCACATTTACAGGCGCTCGATACCTTTTGCATGGAGAGAGGACTCACAGTGAACTTTGGCAAGACCAAGGTCATGATCTTCCATACCTCCAGGACAGTACGCCATCGCGCCTCTTTCACAGCAGCTGGAGGACAGATAGAGGTAGTGGACTCCTACGTCTACCTAGGTATCACACTTCTCGGGCAGCACAGGGGTATTCTCCATGGCAGAGGCTGCGAGAGATAGATTGACGCGAGGTTATGCGGCACTTGCAGGATTGGAGAGACGCTGCTTTCAGACACATTTTCAGGAGCCCCGGACTAAGGGGTGGCTCTTTGACACTCTAGTGACACCCGCATTGATGTACGCAGAAGCAGTATGGGCACCAGGGATCACAGAGGCGATGTGGACACAGATTGAGAGGCCCCAGATCACCATAATATCACGCTTGATGCGCAGCAAGCCCTCCGTTCCACATGACATTATACGAGCTTGGCTTGGCACACCACCGATGCTAGTGGAGGCCCTCTTCCAGTTGGTGACCTTTATTCTGAGAGTCAGAGAGCTCCCCACTAGCCGACTCACCAGGCTTGCATTTGAGAGCTCTAGACATTTGGAAGAGACAGGGAATGAGAGAGTATGGTATGCACAGATTTACCGATGGTTAGCAGACCATGGCATGAGCATTACGGATCTCCCCCCTTTTCAGTATGACCTCTCTTCCCCCCACATTACCCTCTCTCGTTCGGAGAGGAATAAGATCATCCGTCAGGACCTACTACAGATACACGTCAGGGAGACATGGATAGCACCACGGGAGCCTCTTCCCACAAAGAGGCAACACTACAGAGAGTACTTCCTGACTGTGACAACGGATGGTTTCATTCAGAGACCACGATACATGGATACATATATGGCACCAGCTGAGAGAGTGGCCATTGGGCAGCTCAGAGTATCATCACACCAGCTCGAGATTGAGATTGGGCGAGCCACACATACCCCCAGGGATGAGCGATTATGCAGGATATGTAGAGAGGAGGTGGAGGACGAGGAGTACTACACATGTAGATGCCAGGCATATGAGGACATCAGAGACCGCTACCCACAGCTCTTCAGGGGGCCTAGAGAGATCAGGGCTTTATTGGGGACAGAGGACCAGCGCTGTTGCAGAGCTAAAGAAAGTACAAAGCAGAGAAAAATACGGGCCCCAAAATTTTTCCGATTTGGACATCATATTTTTTGTATCATACTCATTCTTGTAATATATTTCCCTTTGTAAATGCACTAGAGGAGTCCTCTAGATGCATCCCCACAGAAGATTAGAGATTTACCCATGTAAAATAGTAGGAAATTAGTCTTTTAATGAATAAAGTGCCGGTCTCTTGTGTGAAAAGACCATTTTTAGGGCACTAGTATATAAGTCAAATGTGAATCTCTGTAAAGAACTTTTTGTCATTGTGAGAGTAGAGAGCACAGAAATTCGAATTTGTGTCTTCTTCACTCTGTATCTTCTTCTTCGTGAGGTTGTATGCATGTGTATTGCTTGGAAAGAGTGCTTGTGAGTGTTGTCTATCCATGAAAGTGTTTATTTGTTGTAGGTAAGGTGTGTGCGAAGTGTAGGAAGTGC
Organism: Ceratopteris richardii; assembly: GCA_020310875.1. Classification (NCBI taxonomy): domain Eukaryota; kingdom Viridiplantae; phylum Streptophyta; class Polypodiopsida; order Polypodiales; family Pteridaceae; genus Ceratopteris; species Ceratopteris richardii. The sequence goes on from CM035432.1 coordinate 282,214, forward strand.
TGAAGTGTAGGAAAGTATTCCCACGACTCAGTATTTTGCTCATAACTTGAAGTAGGAGCGTCAAAATTGAGTGAAACCACTGCCATTGGATGCGTGTTCTCGAGAGCTTCGAAATGCATATGCTATTCGCTATATTTGGAGTTCGGAGTTGGAAGAAAAGTCCAAAATACTGATGGCTGCTGCACCAAGTATCGTTTCACCATGACCTACAGTTGAAGCTTGTTTGGATAAGTTTTTGCCTCATTTACATTCTTTGAGTAGTTCATTTGCATTGATCATCACATGATTGCATGTCCTCATACACTCGGCTAGGTTTGTATACTCTTTGGATTGATAATTAAAAGCGTGTATCCCCACTATATGCACTTGTGAGGGGATTGAGGTATAGTCTCTTTCTCCGCAAGTCCCTAAGTTGATACTTAGGTCAACACACTTTTTGGCGCCGTTGCCGGGGAGTGACGAATCAAACCGAGGCATTCGTGTGATGGTAAGTAGCTTTTTGCATTGAAGTAAGTGGAGGAAAGGAAATTTTCTCTTCTTTGGTAAGTCATTTTCAGCCGCACTTGATACTTCTCATTCTTGGAGTGTGTGTAGTGAGTTGTTAGTTTAGGGAAGTGAGTAGTAGGAGGAGAGTAGGAAGAGTGAGGGAGTAGATTAGAGTAGCTTTCACTTCTTGTCTTGTTGTTTCATTTTCAGTAGATAGAAAATCCCAAGTATAAAAGCCAAAAAGAGCCATTTTGAAAATCACTTGTTTTTGAGCAAGTATCGCGAGAGAGAGCATCAAGTATCGTGAGCTGCCAAGTATCGTGTTGAGCTTGTGGAGCGGCTTTAAACAAGAAAAGGAGCTAGAAGAGTGAGAAAGAGCATCAAAGGTGAGCCACTCAATTGCTAGATCTTTTTTATCACTCAAATAATTCAAAATCAGTGTCAAACGATCTGCGTCAGGTATCGTCTGAGATCTGCAGGGGGTAAAGAGAGTGCTTTGCTTGATACAGAGAGTGAGGAGAGGAGAGAGGAACTAGGAAAACAAAGGCATCAAAACAAAACTTAAAAAATCTTTCCCAAAATTTGTCCAAGGGTCAAGTATCGTTTTACTCCCGCGGTCGAGTATCCCGATACTTATCAAGTATCGTTTTGCTCCTGTGGTCGAGGATCGCGATATTTCCCTCCGATCGTGTATCGTTTTGCCAGCGATCGTTTGGAGAAAGATCGTGTATCGTTTGGCTTAAGTATCGTGTATCGTTTCACAGAGATCGCGATACTTGCCAAAGATCGCGTATCGTTTCGTTCAAATATCGGCGATCGTTGGTCGCGTATCGTTTAGGTTAAGTATCGTGCATCGCTTCTCAGAGATCGCAATACTTACCAAATATCGTGTATCGTCGATCGTTCCACCTCAGAGATCGTGTATCGTGGATCTCAAGTATCGTGTATCGTTGGAGCCAAGTATCGTTTGTAAGAAGTATCGTGGAAGTCAAGTATCGTGAGAGGTCGTGTATCGCCTGTGACCAAATATCGTGTATGGTTTTCTTCCAAGTATCGATATAGTTTCGCTCAAGCGATCGGTATCGTTTATCAGGTATCGCGATATTTGTTAGGGATCGTGTATCGTCTGAACCCAGAGATCGGGTATCGTGGGTTTTTGGAGACAAGTATCGTGATTTGTAGAAAATTCTTCTTCAGTCATTTTTTTTCCAGCCAAAGTCTTCTGGAAATTTTTGACCTGTAATTAAGAGTGCCAAAGGCCCAAGGGTAGCAAAGACTGATCAGAGTTTAGAGGTGGATGAACCTGAGATCCGGAAGAACCCTAGGAAGCCGAAGAAGTGTAATTTCTTCTGTAGGTAGTGTAGAAGAGCCAAGTAACCGTTCACATTATTCTGAGACCTCCAGCGAGTCAGAGGAAGAAATTCCCATGGCTTCAGAGGATATGCAGAACACAGTACCCATGATTGGCATGATGTCAATCATAGAAGGAGAGTACAGAACCTCCTTGGAGTATGTGAACACCAACCACAATGAGGTCCCCATTTATTTGGATGGTCTAAACAGATCTGTGGCCAGGTTAAAGAAAGCATCAGAGGCCTACATAGTGCCTAGACCAGCAGTCAAGTACGTAGGAGGACTTTACATGGACAAAAGAGATATCCAATATGTTGTCACAGAACACCCAGAGAACATTAACGAAATTGGTGAAGAAAATAATGCTTCAAACTTAAATGGAGGAGGGAATGAAGAGCAAGAAACTACACCTAGAGGGAGATCTACAGTTGCGAGGATATGGAGAGGAGATCTGATTCCCCAGGATGACACCTTAATGGATGTATATTTGATCAATGGGATGGAGCATCTCCTTAGATCACATTCCTCAATTTGGGAAGCTGCTCCTAATCGAGTCACCATTTATTGTTGGGGATAAAGGCCCCAAGGACTCTCCTTTTGTATATTTTGATCCTTCCATGTGAAAGCTCTCTTCGAGAGCTTTCCAGACATATTTTTGTTGTATTTTTTGGACCCTAAATTGGGGAGTTATAGGCATTTACATTATTTTTATGACTTTTGGTCATTGGCCATGTGTGAACATGCCCAAATGACCTAAAAGTCACTTATCAATAAGACTTGGTCCCAAATCTCTCATAACTTGATTTGGATTTCTTCAACTTCAGCTTCTCCATCTTCTTCTCCAAATTTCTGCGCAGGTTTCTCTCTCTACTTTCTCTCTCCTCACGCAGTAGCCCACTCCCTTGGTGTTTGGACCAACCAAGCACACCACGACGTAGCTCTCCGCGGCCTCTTTTAACTGGTATCAGAGCTTTGAGCTGTTCCATCGCGACAAAGTTGCTCGAAGTGCTTTTCTACTTCAGCCTATGTTGAGCTGAAGGTGTTTTCTTGCATTTGGGAGAATTTCATCGCGAAAAACCTTCTTTTTTCGCGATAAAAGGGCTGTTTTTGGAGAATTACTTCAGCCCGGAGCAACGCTGAAGCAAATTTTGTGCTTTTTGGAGAGTTTCATCGCGAAGAATCTCTTCTATTCTTCTTTTTGTATCCCCACAGGTCTTTTTCAGCATCCACATTGCTGATTTTTTCATCTACAGGTCTTTTGTGGCAGAAATTCTCTCATTTTTCAAGTGGGAGGACATGCACAAAGATTGAGGAAGTGCATACTTGCTGGAAACTTATTACAGTAGGTCATTTCTCTGATTTTACAGGTCATATTGCTGCAAAAATTGGGGCTTTTGTGAAAACAAGCACCCATTGCCTTGGTTTTACATCTATGTATGCCTTTTGTGGTTGAAAAACAACAAATTTGTTGTTTTTGATGCAATTACAGCTTGCTGGAATTTTCTGAAATTTTCTGCAGAAAATTTCAGAAATTGTTTTTTGCAAGTTTTGAACAGTTTTTGGGCTTAATTTCTCAGCTATAGTCTCCTAAGGTAATTGCGCACAGGACAGCAGGTGAATTTTACCTTTTTGGTGAAATTTTGAAGCTCTTAGTGTGCAAACATGGCCTCTACCTCCTATGATGTCAAAAGCTTGTTTGAGATCAAGAGATTTGAAGGTAATGGTTTCGATTTGTGGAAAGAGAGAATGTTGGGCATCCTCTTTCTTAAAGATTGTGAAGGGGCTCTTGAGGAAGTCAAGCCTGAAGATATGACAGATGCAGCATGGATGAACCTAAACAAGAAGGCCATCACTTACATCAAGATGGCTGTATCAGATGAAATCTTAGTGGATTTGAAAGGCCTTACAACTGCTTTTGAGGTATGGGAGAAGCTGAAAGCCACTTATGAAAATACCACGCCTGTAAATCAAGTGCATCTTATGCGTAAGCTAGTGTGTATGCAGCTTGATGAGTCAAAAAGTGCGGCTGAGCACTTATCTTTGTTTACAGGTACTCTTTCACAATTGCAGGACTCTGGATTACCTCCATTTGATGATAAGCTTAAGGCCATCTTCTTGTTGATGACCTTACCTGATTCGTGGGAAACATTGGTTGTTTCACTTTCGAATAGCCACAGTCTTACCTTTGATGGTGTAAGGGGTTCTATTTTGAATGAGGAAATCAGGAGGAAAGCTAGTGGAGAGGGCAGTGGTTCAGCCAATGTGGCTAGAGGAAGAACAGAAAAGAAAAGTGGAAATGTACAGAGGAACAGGAGCAAAAGCAAAGGCAAGGCTTAAGTGACTTGTTATCAATGTGGTAGGAAAGGTCACAAGAAGCCTGATTGCAGATTCTATAAAGCTGAACTAGAAAGAAAGAAGAACACAGGTGACAGGAAGAAAAAGGACACCAAGAATGAAGCACATGATACCTCAAAGGACAAAGACAAAGAGAAGGCCAATGTGGCCTCTAGTGTCATCATTGAGGAGCTATCAGATGTAGAAGATATACTTTGTGCTACTATGGAAGCAGAGCATGCTGAAGTTATTGATCCTTCTATTAATATTCATGCACAAGATATGCAGATCACAAAGAGGGATTTGATTGATGCCTTGCTTACTGTGAATGATGCTTTGTCACAAACATGGATTGTAGATTCAGGTGCATCGTTTCATGTAACTCCTATTAAGGAGTGTTTCACTACCTTTCATGCAGGCAGCCATGGACATGTATATCTTGGAAATAACCATGCTTGTTCAATTGAAGGTATTGGCACAGTGCATCTCACAGTGGATGGTACCAATGAGCTGGTTTTGCATGATGTAAGGTATGTACCAAGCATCAAGAAAAGCTTATTGTCTGTTGGGCAAATGGATATGCATGGATATAGTACCCTCTTTGAGAAGGGGTCATGGAAGCTTATCAAAGGCTCTAGGCTGATTGTTAAAGGTACAAAGAAAGGGACTCTTTATTGCTTGCATGGTAAAGCCTTGCTGGGCAAGTTTATTGCTTTGGCTGAAATCCATTCACATATGGAATTATGGCATAAAAGGCTTGGTCACATGAGTCAAAAACGCCTTGATAAACTATGTAATTTGGACAAGTTTGATGCTAAAGGCTCAAAACTTGATTTTTGTAATGAATGCCAATATGGTAAGCAAGTAAAGAATTCTTACTACGTGTCTCTCGTAAGTCTAATGTGCTTGATCTTGTTCATTCTGATGTTTGTAGCATGCCCACAAAATCTATGGGGGGTGCTCTTTACTTTGTTTCTTTTGTAGATGATTACTCTAAAAAGCTTTGGGTATATTTGTTAAAATCTAAAGATGAAGCCTTTGCTGCATTTAAGAAATTTCATGCATTTGTGACCACTCAAACAGGTAGAAAGCTGAAATGCTTACGTACAGATAATGGGGGTGAGTTTACAAGTGCTGAATTCAATAGATTTTGTGAAAATTTTGGTATTAAGAGGGAGCTAACAGTCCCATACAGCCCCTCTTCCAACGGTGTGGCTGAAAGGTATAATAGGACTTTATGTGAGAGGGTGAGATGCATGCTGTCCACAGCTAATCTCCCTCATGGATTTTTGGGAGAGGCTTTGAAAACTGCAGTTCATGTTTGCAATCGATCCCCTCATATGTCCTTAAAAGGTGGCATTCCAGAAGAGGTTTGGTCTGGCAAACCAGCTTCATATGACCACCTACGCATCTTTGGTTGCGATGCTTTTGTGCATATAAGACCTGAGTTGAGAAGCAAGTTAGATGCAAAGTCCATGAAAGGAATCTTCATTGGTTATGGAGATGAAGGTGAAATGGGCTACAGGATTTGGCTACCTCAACTCAAGAAGGTAATACGCAGCCGAGATGTTGTATTTAATGAGGCAAGGCTGCTCAAAAACAATTGTGCCTCTAAGGATGACAATAAAAGAGTCAAATTTCAGCATGTACAGCCACGAGTTACATCTGATATGGACCCTCGGGATGCACCACATATGGCTGGAAATGACAATGAGCCCGTGGTTATTGAGCCAGATGATGCTGGACAGCAAAATGATGCTCCTGAAGGGCATATGCAGCCACCTATTCATGCTGAAAAGAGGGCTGGAAATGATGTCCAGCAGCCTGTTAACAATGAAGAAGTTAATGTACCTCCTGATGTAGATCCATTGCCTGGTAATGTTGATCATTGGGTAAGAAGATCTATACGTCCTAGGAGGCGAGTGAATAGATATGATCCCTCTATACATTATATTATGTTATCAGATGAAGGTGAGCCTCTTACTTATAAAGAGGCAAAGCTATGTGAGCACAAGAAGAAGTGGGAGTTAGCCATGCAGGAAGAGATAAAGGCCTTGCATGCAAATGATACTTGGGATTTGGTTGAGTTACCCAAAGGAAGGAAAGCCATTCCAAACAAGTGGGTGTACAAAATCAAAACTGTTGATGGCAAACCCAAGTATAAGGCAAGGCTGGTTGCTAAGGGATATGCCCAAAAAGAGGGCATTGATTTTCAAGAAGTGTTCTCTCCAGTGGTGAAAATGACCACTTTACGTGTGTTGTTTGCTCTCACAGCTGCCTTGGATTTGGAATTATTCCAAATGGATGTTAAAACAGCCTTTTTGCATGGTGATTTAGATGAAGAGCTGTACATGAAACAGCCAGAAGGATATGCCATTCCTGGAAAAGAGCATCTGGTATGCAAACTGAAAATGAGCTTGTATGGGCTGAAACAGGCCCCCAGACAATGGTATAAGAAGTTTGATGCATTTATGCTCAAACATGGGTTTAAAAGAAGCCATGCAGATCATTGTTTGTACACGAAAAAGGATGAAGATGGCAGCCCAATTATTCTTGTACTGTATGTAGATGATATGCTGCTGGCTGGGAAGAAAAAGAGCACTCTGAATGCTCTAAAACAGCAGCTGAACTCTGCATTCTCAATGAAAGACCTTGGGGAAGCTGAGCATATTCTTGGTATGCGTATAAAAAGGGATAGACAGCAGCATACTTTGCAGGTATCCCAAGAAAAGTACATTGAAAAAGTGCTGGACAGATTTAATGTGGCTGATGCTAAGCCTCTTGGAGTGCCATTGCAGCCACATGTTAAGCTTTCCAAGGATGACTGTCCCAAAAATGATGATGCAGCCAGTTACATGAAGAGTGTTCCATATGCATCAGCTTGTGGTTCACTTATGTATGCTATGGTTGCCACTCGGCCAGACATTGCTCATGCAGTGGGAGTTGTTAGCAGGTTCATGGCTAATCCTGGTAGAGCTCATTGGGAGGCAGTCAAATCTATCTTGAGATATTTGAAAGGGACCAAAAGTAAATGTTTATGTTATGGAAAGGGTCCATTGGAGTTAAAAGGATTTTGTGATTCAGACATGGCAGGTGATGTGGACACAAGCAAGTCCACAAGTGGCTATGTATACATCCTTGCAGGTGGAGCTATTTCATGGTGCTCTAGACTTCAGAGGATAGTTGCACTATCTACTACAGAGGCTGAATATATTTCAGCCACAGAGGCTTCCAAAGAAGCCATTTGGTTAGCTCGGCTCTGCAGTGAGTTTGGGATGCTTGAAAAGGCACCTCTTCTTGGATGCGATAGCCAGAGTGCCATATGTTTGGCAAAGAATGCCATGTTTCATGCTCGCACAAAGCATATTGATGTGAGATATCACTTCATCAGAGAGGTGTTAGAGGATGGCCTGATCACTTTGATCAAGGTCAATACTTCACAGAATCCTGCAGATGCTCTCACGAAGTGTCTACCCAAGGCACAACATCAGCTATGTATACAGATGGTGGGAGTTACTTAGCTTAAAGGAGCCTCCTTGGTCCTTTAAGTGGGAGGTTGTTGGGGATAAAGGCCCCAAGGACTCTCCTTTTGTATAGTTTGATCCTTCCATGTGAAAGCTCTCTTCGAGAGCTTTCCAGACATATTTTTGTTGTATTTTTTGGACCCTAAATTGGGGAGTTATAGGCATTTACATTATTTTTATGACTTTTGGTCATTGGCCATGTGTGAACATGCCCAAATGACCTAAAAGTCACTTATCAATAAGACTTGGTCCCAAATCTCTCATAACTTGATTGGGATTTCTTCAACTTCAGCTTCTCCATCTTCTTCTCCAAATTTCTGCGCAGGTTTCTCTCTCTACTTTCTCTCTCCTCACGCAGTAGCCCACTCCCTTGGTGTTTGGAGCAACCGAGCACACCACGACGTAGCTCTCCGCGGCCTCTTTTAACTGGCGCCGGCCATGGGGCACGAACCCTTGGGGATAAAGGCCCCAAGGACTCTCCTTTTGTATATTTTGATCCTTCCATGTGAAAGCTCTCTTCGAGAGCTTTCCAGACATATTTTTGTTGTATTTTTTGGACCCTAAATTGGGGAGTTATAGGCATTTACATTATTTTTATGACTTTTGGTCATTGGCCATGTGTGAACATGCCGAAATGACCTAAAAGTCACTTATCAATAAGACTTGGTCCCAAATCTCTCATAACTTGATTGGGATTTCTTCAACTTCAGCTTCTCCATCTTCTTCTCCAAATTTCTGCGCAGGTTTCTCTCTCTACTTTCTCTCTCCTCACGCAGTAGCCCACTCCCTTGGTGTTTGGACCAACCGAGCACACCACGACGTAGCTCTCCGCGGCCTCTTTTAACATTTATGAGTTGCAAGATCCTGATTTTTCCACCATTATCACTTATCTGGATAAAAATCAGAGAAGATATTGGCCCATGACAGAAGCGGAAAGAGCTGAGTTGAAATATCAAAACATCCCAGTGTTCCCTCATAGGGACCAAGCCACTACATCAAGAAACCCACTCGGAACGTCCCATAATGATTCATACCAACAGTCGGGCCAAACTCAACAAACACAACAGACCCAACAAACTCAAATCCCCTTCAGACCTCCTGTACAGTTCGCAATGCCTGCAAATAACCCTAACTACCGACCTCAGCCAACTATTGACCCCAGACATGGAATTCATGCTCCAGTCAGACCACCGGTAATAAGAGAACCAGGCATACCTATAGGAAGACCTATTTTCCCAGGGATGCCTAGACAACCCGAAGCAGGAAGACGACTAAGGCAAATACAAGTTGCCAAATGCATGAGAAATCACTATGATGGCTCTAGTGAACCTTACAATCATATAGCGGAATTTAAACAAGTAATCAGAGCCAAACAGGTAGAAGACTTTCTGATTCAATATGAGTCTTTTGGCCTTACCTTGTCAGACACGGCGTTGGCATGGTTTCAGCCATTGGACCCTAATACCTTTCAGAACATGGAGCAAGTATATCAAGAAATGATTGAGGAATTTACTAAATCAGGAATTAAAAACAATTCTTCATCGTTGATCCATAGCTTCAAGCAAGTCCCTACCGAGTCAGTGAGATTGGCTGCCAGAAGATTCAAGCAATATGTAGACAGATGCCCAGTAGAAGAGAGGCCGACACAAAATAAAATGGTGTCATTATTTTTGGAAGGGTTATTGAACGGATCCTTGAGATCATTGGTGTATGTAAAAAGGGTTCAGACCTTGCAAGAATGCATGAAGGAATGCATAGATTTAGAAGATAACTTATCTGAGGATCTGAAAATACCACAAGGAAGCTTGAAAAGTGAAGATTCAGCCAGTAACTCATCAATTCCTAAAAATAATGTAGAGGAAATAGCCGAATTGTTAGCGAAAAAGTTGAATGTTCAAGGGCAAAGGAACTACCCCAATAACCCAATAAGAGTACCCATGCTCAGAAGGTGTATGCATTGCGGAGGTGATCATCCTTCTCACTTGTGTACTAGGGGAGTAGTTCCACCACCGACTTATGGTTATAATAGACCCACTGTCCCATGACCTCTACAATATTGCGGTGTGGAACAAAAATACACAAATCATAGCACAGAAAATTGTCCCTACAATAGGCAAGCAAGGCCGGCACAGCAATACATGAGACCGTACGGATACCCTCAGAATCATCAAGGAGGTGAAGCTTTTAGGTATCCTTCTTATCAGCTGAAGGCACCAGCACCACGACCATATGCTTATCAGGGATACACACAACCACAGCCAGTACTAGGACAACAACCGCCCCATCCTCAGAACGTTGTCCCAGTCAAGATTGCCCAACCTGAAGAAAACCTAGAGAGAGCTATAATGCCAGCCACACCTTTGACTAGTAATGAACCATATGACTCGTTTTATGACCCTAGTCAAGGAACATACCGTAATTATGAAAACTCAATGATGGAATATGGACAACGGTATGAACCATATGCCTTTGGCATGGAAGCATCAGATAGTTCATACGGTTATGAGCAGGACTATGTGTCATTGATGTATACAGCTCCTAGAGCAACCATACCACCCCGACCCATGAACAGACCGCCTATACCCAGAGGACCATGTTATAGGTGTGGAGGTGATCATTATATCAGAGAATGCACATTGTCAAACCCACCACCACCACAACGAGTCTGGGAGGGCTACTGTAGTGATTGTGGGAAGGAACATCTTTTCAGAGACTGCCCCAAGCATCCCAACAAGGTTACATCTAATGTACAAATCAACGTAATAGAAGTAATTGAATCATCAGGGAGTGATAAAGAGTACACAGTACCATTGAAAGCAATAACGAGAGCCAAAGCCAGAGAGACCCCTGATAAAACAGAGGAGAACAACCAAAGTGACAAGGAGAGGGACACACCCACCCCTCAAAGAGTTGAAGACTCAGAAGAGCCGGAGAAAAGTATTGCAAGAAAAAGGTCCCAGAAATGGAAGCACCGAAGAGAGAGGCTAAAAGTAAAGAAGTTATTACAGAAGAAGGAAAAGGAGGAAAACGAACAAAAACCAAAAGAAGAACCGAAGAAGAAAGAAGAAATTAAAAATGAACAGTATAAGAAAGAGGAGGTAGGATCAGTTTTAGCAGACCCAATGCCTGAGGAGTTAGCCATGTGGATTCAGGCATACAAGGCAAGAATAAGAGGACGACCTACCATAGAACAACACGAGAGAGAATATCCAAGAGGCGACTTAGAAAAAGAAAGACTAGAGATTTGCAAGAAATTGATAGAGGTTGCACAACAAACCTTAGAAAAACCTGCATCGCCTTTACCCAATACCCGAATTTCTGAAGGAGAGTTTCAAGAGTGTGTAAACACTCATGAAAAGCCTGAAGTAAATAGAACACAGAATGACGAATGTGGTGTTGAGAGAAGGGAAGGATCCATAGTCCTTGAAGTAGAAGGAGAATGGACTAAGGATTTATGGGCTCGAGTTCAAGAGAACAAATGGAAGAAAGTGGAAGGAATTGAATCACCCTTTGAAGAATTAGAAGCAGAAAACGAAATAGAGGGTTCAATACCTGAACTAAATTCAAAAGAAATTTTTCCAATGGATGCAAGTGACAAAGGAGAAGAAGACGTAAAGGAACTGCCCAATTACACAGGGGAGTACGAACACAATTCAGAATTGTATCGCATTCCATCAATGAGGAAACGAGAAACGAACCCATCAGTCCAAACATCTCAGATCATACAACGCCTTAGAGAGGTAAAAATCCCTTGTACCCTAACATTCGAAGAACTGCTAAAGGTAAAACCACATTTGAAAGAGAAATTAATCAATCAATGGGAAGCCAAGGAGGAAAAGAAAGAGATAGCAGACGAAGTAAACACAGTGAGAATTCCAGTGGATAAAGTAGGAGACTTTAGAGAGGGAGATGAAGGAAATACCTGCCTTCCAATTACTTACAGGGGTTACACTACCAAAGCCATCTTAGATTCAGGAGCTGGTGTTAGTATTGCTACCAAAGAAATTTGGGAGAAATGGGAAAACCAGCATTAAGACCAACACGCATGAAAATACAAATGGCAGATGGACATACGGAAAGACCCTTAGGATTGTTGGAACGAGTAATCTTCACTACGTGTGGAGTGGAATTCGAACACACTTTAGCAATATGTCACTTCGAAAGACAAAGCAATTATGAAATGATCCTGGGAAGGCCTTTCATGAGACAGCTAAAGGTCGTACAAGATTGGGGAAAAGATGCGGTTTACCTACAACACGCAGGAACCACCACTAGAATAAACCTACATACGTACACTTATCAAGATGTTCCACCTCTACAATGGAATCAAATCCATAAAGAGGAAGATGATCAATCGATTCATAGTGCAGGTTATAGTGATCAATCCTGGATGAACAAGGACACTCATCTATGGATATGCCAAGCTGCAAAGAAGGAAGAGGAGAGAAGAAAAGGGTGGCAGCAAAAACAAGGAATAGCGAGGTCTGTACAAGATCCAGCTTATATGCCACAAGTATTTCCGGATGAAGAATTTGAACAACACGGTTGGATGAAAATTTTAGCGACCCTCGACGTCTGTGTAAACGAAGAAGTAGTGACCATGAACGAATGTATCGATGAAGAGGGTTATGATGTTAGCCTGTACATGGTAGTCCTTCAGGAGGCTGGAGAAGGAGAAGTGATCGAGAAAAACTGGGAGGAGCACTACGAGAGCATTGAAATGGAGCCCGAACCAATGGATCTAGGAAATGGTACCACCAACATAAATATCACCACCTATGGAAAACACCAGGAACCCACACAGAAGGGGGAATTAGAATTTGAAGGAGAATCAGAAGATGAAGAAAATAAACCCCAAGACTAATTTGAGGTACCAGCTCATTTTAAAAAATATGAAGTGGAGGAGAGAAAAATCGCTATTCAAATGCCGAAAAGAGAAGCACAGCCTGGAATAGCATATGATAATAAGGAACAAACCAAGAAGATAGTTGTAACTATAGAAGAAGGAGAGGAACGATGTACTTTCATAGGACAGGATGTCTCATTAGAGGAAGAACAGGAGTTAATTCGTCTCATAAGAGAATATCGGGATGTCTTTGCTTGGACCTATAAGGACTTGAAGGGAGTAGATCCATCTGTATGTGCGCATAGAATCCCCATGACATCCGAAGCCAAACCTTCTAAACAAAGACCATATACTTATAATGATGTGTATTCAGCCAAAATAAAGGAAGAAATAGACAAGTTACTAGATGCTGGATTCATCTATGAAATTGAGCACACGGAATGGGTGTCACCTCTGATGGTTGTACCAAAAAAGAATGGAAAGTTAAGAGTGTGCATCAATTTGAAGAAAGTAAATGCTGCAACCATAAGGGACAGTTATCCTTTACCAATCACTGATCATCTCTTGGAAAGGGTAGCAGGAAAGGAAGTCTATAGCTTTTTGGATGGCTTTTTAGGGTATAATCAGGTAGCCATTGCTCCTGAGGACCAACATAAGACAGCGTTCGCAACTGAATGGGGAGTATACGCCTTTAGAGTCATGCCTTTTGGTTTAACGAATGCCCCAGCTACCTTCCAAAGATTGATGTGTCATGTGTTCAAGGAATTTCTGAGAAAAAGTATGGAGGTATACGTGGATGATCTTTGTACATATTCAGCCATACGATGAGAGCATATCCCTGAACTAGAAAAGATTTTTGCCAAATGTCGACAATATCGAGTATGTCTCAATCCTGAAAAATGTGTCTTCATGGTTAGACAAGGGAACATCTTAGGACATATTGTCTCTAAGAATGGAATCTCAACATATGAAGACAAAATTAAAGTTATCTTAGACTTACCAAGACCCAAGAACGCAAAGGAAGTGCAAGCTTTTATGGGACATTGTGGATACTACCGTAGGTTCATTTACATGTATGCCATAATAGCAAGACCCTTGTATAGTCTCTTGACTCAATTTACTTGGACAGAAGAGTGCGAAAAGGCATTCACCGAGTTGAAAAAAAGACTTAGTACTGCCCCGATTCTGAAATCACCCAATTGGAGCAAGCCTTTTCATATTCATGTTGACGCTTCTAACTATGCCATTGGATGCATCTTAGCCCAGCCGGCTGATGAAGGCAAGCTTGATCATCCAATTGCTTATGCGAGTAGACAACTGAATCAAGCCGAAAGAAATTATACCACTACGGAACGAGAGGGCTTAGGAATGGTATACGCTGTGAAGAAGTTCAGACATTATCTTTTAGCCAACAAGTTCAAATTCTTTATAGACCATCAAACTTTGTTGTACTTAGTCAATAAACCTTGTAACACGGGAAGGTTGGTACGATGGTTTCTACTGATAATGGAGTTTGACTTCGAAGTAATAGTGAAAAAGGGGAACACACATGTAAGAGCAGACCACCTTTCAAGGCTAACACACGGAGAGCCACCGAGTGGAGTGCCCGATGATCTGCCAGATACTTACCTTTTTAACCTGGAAGTATGTCCAAAAAGGGCTGAAAAATTGGTCCCTATACTCACTCATGGGCCTCAACACTCAATTAATAGGAATAGCAAAAAAAGAAATTCTTCAATCGAGGAATTTACACATTGTGTCAGGAAGTGTATACTACATGGAACCAAACGGAGTGTTACTCAGATGTATTGATGAGGATGAACAAACGCAACTAATTGAGCAAGCCCATGTGAACAAATGGAGAACACACAAAGGGATTCATGGAACTATCCGAGAACTGAAAAGATTAGGAGTATATTGGCCTGACATGCCCAAGAGTGTTCACGACCACAAAAGTAATTGTGCAGAATGCCGAGAGACGGTTCCCGAAGATCATATGTCTCTACCTTTTTCGACCATAGCACCCAATTGGAGTACAACATTAGTGAAATTCTTAAAAACTCAAGAACATGAGTTAGGAACTAGCTTGGCAAGAAAGCGATCCTTAGAGGAAATGAGTAAGGACTACATTCTCATAGGAAAACAATTGTTCAAACGAGGGAAGGATAACCAACTAAGATTATGTGTGCATGAAGGAGAATATCTACCTATATTAGAAATGGCACATGCGGGTGCTGCAGGAGGTCATTTTTCGGCTGAAAGAACCGTTAAAATGATTCTCTTTGCGGGCTTGTGGTGGCCAACTCTACATATGGATGCTGAAACGTATGTACGAAGTTGTGAGACTTGTCAGAGAACTAAATACCCAATTCGGAGAGACGACATGCCATTAAGACCAATGATATGCGCGAGAGCCTTCACAAAATGGGGGATAGACTTCATTGGACCTATCAATCCACCTGCCAAAGGATCACATGCGGAATACATCATAGTAGCCACGGACTACTTAACTAAATGGGTAGAAGCAAGAGCTACTAGGAAGAATGATGTTCAAACTACCGCAAAATTTCTCTTTGAGCATATCTTCACCCGCTTTGGCTTGCCTATTGAGATTGTTAGCGATCGAGGAACGCACTTCCTCAATGAGGTAATTGAGTCATTAATGAACGAGTTCTTGGTGATTCATAAAAAATCAGCATCATACCATCCCCAAGCCAATGGACAGGCTGAGAGCTCTAACACTGAGAGCTCTAACAAAGTGCTATGCACGGTGCTGACTAAGCTCGTCAATAATGGAAGATCGGATTGGGACAAACAATTGCATCATGCAATTTGGGCATTCCGAGTTGCATATAAAACGGCCATTGGAACAACACCTTTCAATTTAGTGTATGGGCAAAATGCAATTTTGCCAATTGACTTCTTAGTGCCTACATTGAAAGTGGCCCAGCAATATGAGTGGAACGGTCATGAATTATCCCAACAACTAGATCAAATTGAGAAGTTACATGAGACTAGATTGCAAGCAGTAGCAGGCATTTATGCTGCTAAACGGAGACAAAAAGCATATTATGATGCACATATAAAAGACAAGGGACTTAAAGAAGGCGACTTAGTCCTAGTGTACACCCTAAAACAACATGCAAAGAAGCTACAAAAACGCGGATACGGACCCTTGATCATAAATCGAGTCTCTACTAGTGGTGCAATCAATCTCGCCACACTAGACGGAGACATTCTTCCCAACTACATCAGTGGATGTAGAGTAAGACGATTCATGGAGCCCTTGACTGATCAAATGCTAGCGCGATTGGTAGTTGCCCAAAATAGAAAAAAAGAAGAGGAAAGAATACGAGAGGAAGTGAGACAGGAAGCATTGGAAAAAATAAAGAAACGGAAAGAGTGGATGAGAGAGCGAGATGAAAGATATCGACTATGAGAAGAACTCATCCCAATGGCTAATTTTAGAGCCACTCAAAGCCTAAGATCGTAGAGAACACAACCTTATTTAAATTTGGGAGCAGGAAAGACGGAGTACCACTTGGTGGATGCTCTCATTGACACAGGAGCCGCAATAAGCTGCATCAAGCTTTCGCTGACCCAAAAACTCAAGGAGACGATACGCCCATCGATGGCCCAGTTGATAGGAATAGGAGGAACAATTACTCAATGCATAGGTGAGATCACCTTACCGTTGCATCTTGGCAACAACACTATGGAACAAAAGCTGTTAGTGTGTCATGACCAAGATTTACTTGAAGAGGTAGTGTTAGGTCAAGACTGGATTTACGAATACGAAGTGACCATTCAATTGGCGTTAGGATACATCTCAGCCAAGATAGGACATCGTGAAGTATTCAGTCTGCTAGACGAACGACCAATCAAATCTGTGAGCATGGAGCAAACAGTTCATTCTAATGAACAAAGTCCTGAATGTATGATCACTAGCACTATAGAGACACCTTCATCGAGTACTATATGTGCGGACACATCGAATTCTGTTTGCACACCATGTTCTAGTCTAGCAAGCCAAGAGAGTATCAATCTATCTGAAACCCACCTCACCGAAGCACCATGCATAAAAGGGACTAGTCCTCTGAGTAATTCAAAATCTGTACCCATTAAAATATACCCTATTCCATACTCTAACCAAGCATGGATAAAGAAAGATGAAGTGGAGGAATATCTTCGACGACGGAAGCACAACCGACATCAGAACAAACAATTAAAGGAGAAATCAACTCAGTTTGAACAACGAAGTCATCGACAAATTGCTACAGTATGGATCCCAAAGGAAGTAGTAGCTGTTCAACAGGATCGTTCGCAAATCTGGGTTCCCAAAGTCTTGCGTTCCAAAGAAACCAAACCGAGGGGATGGTCCTCAGCACAAGAAGCACACATGTGGCCCACAGGCAAAACAGCCACAAAAAAAGAGTTACTGGAGAAAGAAGGAGTCTGTAATGGCCACTCGAGCCATTCTGCGATTTACAAATCAGATTAAGCAAACCTACAACAAGAAGAAAAGAGTCACATTCAGTGGAAGTGGGAAGCATACAACGAAGCCCAGAACAATGAAGCAGATTTGGATACCGAAAGACAAAACAAACGGCATGCATCAACCAACTACTTCCAATTGCACACATATGGAGCCTTCGAGACCCAAAGTATGCATGATAGGGCCACATTACAAGGCCAAGCATTCGGCACATCCTTCTTCTATTTCAGGATAGTCAAGCACATTTTCCTCACGGGGAAATAGGAGAGCACTTGTACATATATTAAGAAAAATATTCCAAAAAAATTTAATAACCGCTTCGGCTATAAACTAATTTTTCTGTTTTCCTTTTCAGATGAAAATATAAAAATACATAAAAATGTGAAAAATCCAGGTATTACCTTTCTCACACACACGGAAAGGGGCGACACCGTTCACTCGAAGCAACATCGAGCTTATGACCAACATGTAAAGGAGGATTTCTGATAATATATGGAAACTAATTCATACTCTATATTGAGTGCAGATGGCGTCTACTGATTCAGAATCTACGCAGCAAGAAGAGATGCAGCTTCTTCCGTTGGAATCAGTCACAAAAGCAAGAGGTCACTGGTTCCGGGATGATCAACCAGTGGCGGAGCTAATCTTCATGGCAACAATCAAAATTATGGATACAGATCATTATTTTCCTATCATGTCACAGGACTTCAAAACGATCATACAGGGGCTACCTCATATTAAAGATGTATGGACACAAGCAAGCATAGAGGCATTCCTCAAGTTACCAATCTATGTGCCAGACTTTCAGAGATGTGCACAGGTAATGAATACTATGCAACCTGCCGCAACAAAGATATCAGTTCCAGAAGCACGCGTCTTGGATAAAGTCGGACTTTGGAAGACCATCCAATTCACACACGAATTAATCAACAGAGCATTCGGATGGAAACAAGACGGTGTCACAAGTGTCAAAGAAGAGTGCCATGATCCCAAGAAGAGATCATTTTTGGATATAAACAGAATTGACATAGAAGATGTTGTCCGTCTAGTGCATCAACACTTTTGTTTCCCCAGCATGCACAGATACACAGCCCCACAGAAGATCGTAGTGCGATTACTATCGCATGCCATGCGACAAATAGGAAACAAAATCAATTTGACAGGGTATGTCCAAGAAAGGTTATTTGAAGCCCAGAAGAAGTGGGGACAAAAGAAGTTTTTGAATGGCAGTTCTGCATTAACACTATTGATATATGAAGCTCTTGAGATGAAAAATTGCTTACGGGAGATGCCGAACTCAGAAGGGCTAGCCAAGTATGCAAAATCTGCTACGGTCCCTAAGAAGAAGAAAGCAGTTGTTATGGTGGAAGAAGCGGGAACCAGCACACAGAAACCCATGAGGTGTACGAAACGTTTACTAAAGAGGAAGCCCAAGCTACACCACAATCAAAGAGAACTCATCTCTTACCAAAGATCACGACGGCTCAAATGCCGATTACAAAGAGAGATCTTTCCGCCGCCCTCGAAGAAACACATCAATATATGCAAGGGCAGGTAAATTTAAACATTCAAGGTCATCACTATAGACAGGCTAGTCAAGAAAAACAACAACGGAGTCCAGAGAAAACACCAAAACAAGCTGGAAAATACAAAGAACTAGGGATCGATGATTCCAGTACGAATACGGACTCCATCCCTGAAAAAGATACCTTAGATACTGATATACGGACAGAAACTCAAGAAGACGACTGGAATGAGATCGATCAAGTGGAAGTGACGCCGGGAAATCAGGAAGAAAAGGAAAAGAGAGTAGAAGAATCTATGGAACAGGCGCATGTCATTCAATTGAATGACACTACAAATATCAGCATCAAGGAAGATACAACCAGCGTTACACAGGTAAAACCAGTGTTACACAGGTAAAACCACCTATCAAAGAGGAAGTACAAACTCCAGGGAACGTGGATTCGGAAGAGCTCCATACTAAAGAACCGATTGTGATCGAGGTACCGGATGACACACCTCAAGAAATGCAGGCAAACATGGAGGCTGAGCAAAGGATCCAGCTTCAGATTAGGCAGCCCCATGACACTACCTTACACATTGCACAGGGCAAAGATATCAATACCGGAGAAGAACCAAATATACCAAAAACATGGCTGAATGTGGATGTCACTCAACTGAAGCCGGTAGTCAAGCAAATGATTCAGACAGCGATGGATACCCAACAACAGATGATGGAAATAGATGCAGATTATGATAAGAGCAATGCAAGAAAAAAATCAATTCCAGATAATGAGTGAACAACTGTCATCAAAACTCATTCAAGCACAAAAGGAGATAACGGCCAGGAACACGGAGTTGATCGAAATCAAAACGAAATGTGATATATTAGTGACTCAGCATCACCAACTCCAAGCACAGCTCGCAAATTTACAGAGATCATATGATGCAAGCGAGGCGGACAAAGAAAGAATGAGAGCT
Source organism: Ceratopteris richardii (assembly GCA_020310875.1). NCBI lineage: Eukaryota > Viridiplantae > Streptophyta > Polypodiopsida > Polypodiales > Pteridaceae > Ceratopteris > Ceratopteris richardii. The sequence goes on from CM035432.1 coordinate 301,736, forward strand.
AGAAGTACGTTGCTCGAGACACAGCTAAAGGTATATATGGAAGAAAATGACAATTTGAGAAACAGGAATAAAGAATTAATGAAATCATTATTATATGATCAACCGATCGAGCAACAGGAATTCTCAGAGACGAACGAAAAAGAATTAAGAGATCAGATCGCACAATATGCAGATTCGCTAAGACAAGAGCGCACACTAAGAGAAGAGTCGGAACAGAAGTACAGTCAAGAGATAAAAGATTTAAAAAAGCAGTTAAATACAGCACAGGGAAAACTCGTAACAAGCTACAATGAAAACATGGATAATGTGGCTGAAATCGGAAATGAGTTACTTGCAGCCAAAGAAACACTCAGAGAAGCCATGCAAGAGGTAAAAGAAAAAGATGAATGCATAGCACGATTGAAGACTCAGATGAAAGAGAAAACACCGATCGGGACACCAGTAGTGCCAGATAAGGAAAATCCTACTGACGAGGTAGAGGTGAGTCCTCTATCTAAGCCGATCTATAATTCTCCAATACGTGAGCAGTTGGCCGACATACATGATGATCATCCAATGCCATATACTGCAGAAATAAGTCAGAAGGAACGGGCACTAGTGGTGTCCCGATTGACAGAAAATTTTGAAAATGAAGTGGTCAAAGTCATGAAAGAGGCCAAGATCAAAGGTAAAGACCTGGACAAAATTATGAAGCCATTCAATATTCCATACGGACTCTTGAAAGAGAAGACAAGACGTTATATAATGAAGATTACACAGAAGAGTCCATATGAGCAGCTGAACTTTAAACATGACACATTCGAATATACGCAAACAGAGTTTGAAGCTGCACAACCAGTATGGCGACGAAAATTTTTGGAGAAACATCCCACACTACGGGTGCATTGGCAAGCAGCGCCATATGCATTCCAGGTAAACCCTTCATTTTGTCCAATACCACGCAGAAGGGATACCAGGGAATTTTTGGATTTGCAAAGAAGCGGCACTATCAATAAGCAGTGGCTCAATTATCCCATGCTTCCGAGCCCGCCACATAACTATTTGCCAACGGAAGACTATATGGTCAAAACCATAGAATTTTGGCTACAGAATTATGCGACAGTACCTGATTTAACTGTAAAAATGACCAACAAAATACTTAGCATGATCCTCACCGTTTTGAAGGTATTCAAGCACGCGGCTTACACCTTTTTGAACTTCATCGGTATTAATCAGGGCACGGAGATCCTCATTTTTGATCTTTCGGTTATGCCTAGGCTCTAGCCGCCCAACAATAATGGCATATTATTCTAGAATTATATTCTTGCCAAGTGTATATATGCAGACTTTCGAAGAAGCTTTCTTTACAGGATTTTTTGAGATGGATTCGGAGATTTTTTTGAAAATGTCATCCAATTTAAATGCCAGATTAGTGGCATATGAACTCAGCTTCTTCGCAGATCACAGACAGCCACCCAATGACGGTGTGAAGGCAGAACAATGGAAACAACTCATGATACGTGAAGCAAATCTGCTAAATGATACAGAGCAAAGAGTTTATCAAACATATGCCCGTCGCTTATCAAAGCCTGTCGGGGACGACAGAGTCCAGGAGGGGGGCAGTGTTGAGGGAGAATCAAGTAAGAAGAAGAAAAGAAGAAGACAACGAAAAAAACAGCTTCACTAATAAGCAAGATCTGAAGATACATCTCTGCAAGAAGCCCCGCAGGGGCGCATTACCCATCTCTGCACAGAGCCCCGCAGGGGCACGCATCAGGCGAAAAGAGAAAACAGCCAGGTCCTGCACGGTGGAAGAAAGCAAACAGGCTCAAAGCAATACAACAGGGTCAGATGTGTGCAACCAGGACAAATCAGAGGACCAAAAGTTAGAAAGGGGTAGAGGCTGAAAAGTTTAAGAGGGAGACTAAGAACAACACATTCCTAGTCACTGGTGGCGTGCGTGGCACCCCAAGTCAACAGGCAAGACAAATGCAGCAGGCTCTCGAGTAGTAGAGCTTGAATCAAGAAGGCCATCAAATCTGCATGTCTGTTTAACTACAGACAAAACTGACCAAGGGATGCGTGCGGAGAAAAGAAGTAATCAGCCAACGAACAGCTACAGCCTGTCAAGGGACGACAGAGACGAAGAGGAGGAGAGTGTTGCAGAGCTAAAGAAAGTACAAAGCAGAGAAAAAGACGGGCCCCAAAATTTTTCCGATTTGAACATCATATTTGTTGTATCATACTCATTCTTGTAATATATTTCCCTTTGTAAATGCACTAGAGGAGTCCTCTAGATGCATCCCCACAGAAGATTAGAGATTTACCCATGTAAAATAGTAGGAAATTAGTCTTTTAATGAATAAAGTGCCGATCTCTTGTGTGAAAGGACCATTTTTAGGGCACTAGTATATAAGTCAAATGTGACTCTTTGTAAAGAACTTTTTGCCATTGTGAGAATAGAGAGCACAGAAATTCGAATTTGTGTCTTCTTCACTCTGTATCTTCTTCTTCGTGAGCTTATATGCATGTGTATTGCTTGGAAAGAGTGCTTGTGAGTGTTGTCTATCCATGAAAGTGTTTATTTGCTGTAGGTAAGGTGTGTGCGAAGTGTAGGAAGTGCTGAAGTGTAGGAAAGTATTCCCGCGACTCAGTATTTTGCTCATAACTTGAAGTAGGAGCGTCAGAATTGAGTGAAACCACTCCCATTGGATGCGTCTTCTCGAGAGCTTCGAAACGCATATGCTATTCGCTATATTTGGAGTTCGGAGTTGGGAGAAAAGTCCAAAATACTGACGGCTGCTGCACCAAGTATCGTTTCGCCATGACCTACCGTTGAAGCTTGTTTGGATAAGTCTTTGCCTCATTTACATTCTTTGAGTAGTTCATTTGCATTGATCATCACATGATTGCATGTCCTCATACACTCGGCTAGGTTTGTATACTCTTTGGATTGATAATTAAAAGCGTGTATCCCCACTATATGCACTTGTGAGGGGATTGAGGTATAGTCTCTTTCTCCGCAAGTCCCTAAGTTGATACTTAGGTCAACACAAGCGCCTTCTAGGTCGTTTCCTAGTAGAGCTCCAGCACCACCGCGCATCACTCCTCGAGCAGCGGATGGAGATACACCTGGCCCCCCCCCCCCTCAGACTTATATTACAGATTTTTTCAGACCCACATACACTCGAGGGCCCAGTTCGATGCGGGGTGTCACATTACACAGAGCAGAGGAGCTTAGACGACAGCGTCGACGACCGAGACCCCTTGTCCGGAGAGCTCGTCCACATCAGAGAGAGATTCAGGCGATTCACGCACGCCATGACATGGAGATACAGAGACGTCAACAACGCACCCCTATCGATTTGGACACCCAGAGCATTTTGAGGATCGCCATGATGCCTTACCCACGGATGCATTATATCCTACACCCACTCCAGGCATTTAGGGGGTTGTGATACCATCGAGCCTCCCCTCCCTATGCATATCATATTTGTATCTCACCCATTGAGCATATAGAGTGCATACCCATAGCACCCCACACCCTTGATGCCAGCTACTATCCCTCCTTTTATACCCGTTTGCAGTACTCACACTTTATTTTCGTTTTGGATCACAGTGGTTTGGATCATACTGATATATATGTTTTGTCTCATAGGCCGATTTTGGCCTCTAATAGACGTTAAAAAGTTTTTCTTTCTTTCTTTCTCTCTCTCAACGTGTGCATAGACTTCAATTCAATAATCGATTGATTTCATCTTGACCGGACACTGTCCATAACAATATATAGGACGAAGCGAATGTAAATAGCACATCGAATCGAACCAAATTCCGTTCGATTTTGATTACTCTCTGAAAAGCACCGATTGAACTTTTAACGTTCGGTTCAAATTGAACCGAATGGTACCTTTGGAGGATTCGGTTCGCGAACCGGATCAACTATGGATGCAAGAAAGCATTTTCTTCTCTTTCCTATTCTTCAAGTAGAAGAGTTACTATTGCAGATGGCAATGATTTGGAGGTTGTAGGAATAGGTACAATAACCCTAAAGTCAAGAGAAGGTGGTAATTTTCAGATTTCAGATGTTCTATATGTACCTAATATCAAGAAGAATCTGCTATCTATATCTGCATTTTTAGGTGATGGATACAAAGTTGTATTTGAGAGACATCTTTGTAAGATTTTGTCACACAAAGATGAGAAGTGTATTTTGCAAGGTGATCACAAAGGAGGGATTTTTATTTTGTCAAAAATCAGTCAGGCATATGCTGTCAAATCTTTGTCACCAGTGGAAGATATGAAGTTATGGCATGAAAGATTTAGACATATTAGTTTTGGAGCTCTCAAGAGTATCAAAATAGAGCTATGGTTGAGAGTTTACCCTCATTCGAGCTACCAAATGATTCAGATATATGTGAAGGATGTCTTGAACGTAAGATGCATAAACTACATTTCAAGAAACATGGTCATATTACAGTACCAAGAAATTGCAAATAATACATTCAGATTATGAATGGACCTACGAGAGCATACTCTATTCAGGGTTTTAGGTATTTTGTTCTATATGTTGATGATTTTATGAGATATTCATGGATCTATGGTCTTAAGTTGAAGTCAGAAGTCTTTCCCTTCCCGTGTTCAAGAAATTTGTAGCTATGGTTGAAAATGAAAGTCAGTCAAGTATCCAAATCAAAGTCACCAGGGAACGCGGACGGGTCCCGGGAACGGTGGTGTCCCCGGGACGGGGACGGAGCCTAGGGTGTCCCGGGGACGCGTCCCCGGGACGACACCAAAAATTGCTTATATTGTACAAATAATCCAATGGAAGTCATATAGAATGAATTTGTTAGCATATGAAATGACCTATAACAAGAAAACCATAGAACAAAGGTGTTTTTTAAGTATAAATAATGCACACGTACAAAGAAATGTCTTCTTCTAACTACCAATACATCAACACTGCCATCAAAGTTCTAAGGGTTATGGCAACCTGAATAATTGTTACAAGCCACCAATATTAACAAATTGGCATTCCTTCCACATAGTCAATGATGATGCATGGATAATAAATGCAAAGAGCTCACAACTTTGGAGATCATATCCATCTTTAGGAATTGAAGTTTGAACATTTCACCTAAAAGAGAATTACAAAATAAAGATCATTGAACAATTCTCATAAAGAAAATGGAATGCCATGTCTTCATAGGAATCTTCCTCAAGCTCTTTCTTTTCCTCTTGAATATTCTCCTCCTAAATTGCTTCAGAGGCCAGTGCCCTAGTACACTGCTAATAGGTGCACTAACAACCCCTCACGTAGCCATTCTTGAGAGAGAGAGGCAACCTTCTCCTTCTCTACAGAAATAAGCTCCACAATTTTTTCCTTTTAGTAAACAATCTATCCTTTCATCATCAACTTCAGCTCCCACTAAACCTAGGAAACACTAAATCATTAATGTCATTAACGGAAACAAAAAAAGTTACAACCACCTTCATGGCAAGACAACCTCCAAAAAGGGTGCAAACATTAGTGAAAAAATTCAAACACTTTTGAAGTGTTTTCCTCCAAATTTTGGCTCTCCATTTTCAACGTCCCCGTCCCGAATCGGGTATGTCACATATGTCCGCCCCGGGAACGCGTCCCGGGGACGGGAGCCTGTTTCAAAAGAATGCTTGGGGACGTTTTCCGTCCCCTAAAACCGTCCCGGGGATTTTGGGGTCGGGGACGGCGTCCCTAGGGTCCCGGGACGCGTCCCCCTGTGACTATGAGATTCCAAATTCTCAGAAGTGATAGAGGAGGAGAATACTTGTCAAATGAGTTCCAGACATTTCTTGAAGAAAAAGGTATTACTCGACACTTTACTATTGCTTATACTCCTCGGCAAAATGGTGTTGCAAAAAGGAAGAATAGAGTACTTATTGAGATGATACGAAGCATGATGGCGTCCGAGAAGCTTTCACCAAAATTCTGGTTTGATGAAGTATATACAGCTAATCACATTTTGAACAGGTCTTCTACAAAAGCTTTAAAGATAATCACACCATATGAAGCTTATTATGATAGAAAACCTAATGTGAGCTATTGCAGAGTATTCGGATCACTATCTTATGTTCATATTGAAAAAAAGGATCGTGGCAAACTAGATGTAAAGGCAAGGAAAGGTGTTTTTATTGGATACCCTGTTGAAAGTAAAGGATACAGGTTATATGTTCCAGAGACGGGTGAAGTTATCCTTTCGCGCAATGCATACATTGTTGAAAATAAGATATATGATAAAGAAGAAGAAATTCCAGAGTTCATTAGTGAAAATGACTATGGATTTTTTAGAAGGAATTTGGATGTACATATTCAGCCATATCAGGAGGGAGTTAAAATTCCTAGGATTGAAGAAAGAGGAATTTCACAACCTTCTACAGAGTCAGTTCCATGTGAGACTTTAGTTCCAAAACTGGAAGAAAGTACTAGAGTTCCATCTAAGTACCTCAAAAGGACACATTCCAGAACCAGTGGAAACTGAAGAGTCCGAAAGAGTATCACCACTATTCAAGGATACATCTACTTCGTTATATCAGACATAGAAAGATAGTGGTGTAAAGACTTTTACAAGAAGAACAAGGAGTCATGTAAGTTTTGCTGAAGACTTTGAGATTCATGATAGTTTAGCACTAACAACAGTTGAAGATGAACCTGCATGTATTAAAGATGTACTTAACATTCCTATTTGGAGAAAAGCTATGCAAGAAGAGATTGATTCTATTCATAAGAATCAAACTTGGCGGCTATGTGAGTTACTAGAGGGAAAGAAAACTATAGGTGTAAAGTGGATCTTCAAAATCAAACGAAAAGCAGATTGGTACTATTGACATGTACAAAGCAAGAGTAGTTGTCAAAGGATATGCAAAACAAAAAGGTATTGATTATGATGAGACATTCGCTCCTACGTCTAGGGTGACAGTTATTAGGTCAATACTTCTTTAGAAGCACATTTTGGTTGGAATGTATATCAACTTGAAATAAAGCCTTCTTTTCTAAATGGTGATTTACGTGAAGATGTATATACTCAGCAGCCAAAAGGTTTTGAGCTTTTGTATGGATTAAAACAGGCACTTAGAGCATGGTATGAAAAGATACACACATATCTTTTATCCATTGGTTTCCATAACTGAGATGCAACTCCAACTCTTTATGTCAAAGCTGAAACAAGTTTGATGATTATAGCAATCATTTGTATGGATGATATTATAGTCATACTTCCCAGAGATGAAGATTTGAAAATGTTCAAAGAAGAGTTGAAGCAGACATTTGATGTAGATGACTTAGGAATCTTGCATTATTATCTTGGGATTTAGTTTCTGTTTAAGGATGAGTGTATCTATATGACACAGCCGAAGTACATTGAGAAACTACTAAACCTATGCAAACACCTATGGATCAGAACCCACGTCCATATATACAGTTTGCAGTTTCTCAAGTATCAAGGTTCATGCAGAATCCGATAACGTTACATTGGAAAGCAATAAAGCAGATCTTCAGATATTTGAAGGGAACTTCAAATTATGCTATGGTATTTTCGAAATCTACACATTTGTTACTAAAAGGATTTTCAGATTCTGATTGGACAAGTGATAGAGACACAAGAAGAAGTACTAGTGGTGTTTGTTTTTATCTTGGAGATTGTCTTATCTCATGACTTTCAAAGAGACAACCCACTATTGCAGCTTCATCATGTGAAGCTGAATATCATGCAGCATTTAGAGCTACTTTGGAGTCAGTTTGGTTGTAGAAGATTTTCAGTTATCTAGATGTAAGAGTACATGAACCCATTCACATATTTTCAGATAGCCAGAGTGCAATAGCTATAGCAAAGAATCCAGTGCATCATGCAAGGAAGAAACATATAGAGGTTCACTACCACTATATTCGAGAACAGATAGCAAAGAAGCACATTGAGCTGGTTTATGTTCCTTCTAGTAAGAATAGTGCAGATATATTTACCAAAGCATTGACTAGAGATAGTCATGAGATGTGCAGATTACCGAAGCTTGTACCAATATGACATTGAGGGAGGGATTGTTGGAAATCAATGTACAAATGTTCCATCTCTGGCAATCCTAGTTAGGACTTAGCCATTTTTTTGTACATTTTAGGAAACCTTTTTTAGGCTAGATAGATAGAGCTTCATGAACGCTATCTAGTGATATGCTTCATTCTATCATTACAGGTCAGAGTTGGGAGAAAACTCAAACCCTAATTCCTGTCCTAAAATGATGGATGCATATTTCAGAGGTTCTAGAAGTACAAAACATAAAAAAGCTAGGTCATAAGTCAAAGATGGCAAAAGCACATAAATTTGGGTGATCAAAATAATAAAGCTAGTTTTAAAAAATTGCGAAAAGCAATTTTTAACGATCCCATTAAAAAAAAAACATGATAAAAAGCTTTTCAGCTAGCGATTTGATTTTTTCGCAAAAAATTACAATTTGCTTTATTCATGGAGGCAAGGCTATATAAGAGAGACCTTGGGCACACTTTTGGACAATTCAAGCAAGAGTTGATGCTTCAATTTTGGAGTTATGAAGCTTTGGAGGCTTAGGAGAGGTGAAGCAGAGGCTACTCTCTTGGAGCAAGGAGTCTTCTACAAGTTTGTGGCAACTATCTTTTGTAAGTTAATCCTATTTTCTGTTTTTAGGGTTTCTGAACCCTAATTTCAGAATTAGGGTTTGCTGATTTTGAGATTTGTTGCACTATCTTGAGAGGTTAGGTTCACTCCGTTGCTCATTTGCTTCACACACACTCAAATTATAACAGCATAATTTGAATTATGTACATCATCTTCTTGTCTATTCTTCCATTTAGTGAGTGCACCATCATATGGTTGAGTACACTCCCATTTTGTAATTCGGCCATCTATGTTAGTGAGTAAGCAATTTGCTTACGTTACTTACTCTTGTCTCAAGTTTCTCTCTATCTCTCACTTGTCATCTTGTTTAATTAAGTGTGTATGCTCAAAGGTTTTTAGTATTGGAAGATCTAGGGGCCCCAAATTCCAACACAATAACCCCAACCTGACCTTTGATGGTGTTAGGGGTTCTATACTTAATGAAGCGATCAAGAGAAAAGCAGGTGGTGAAGGTGGTAGCTCAGCCAACATGGTTAGAGGCAAAACAGATAAGGAGTAATAATGCACAAAGGAACAAGAGTAAGAGCAAGGAAAGGGGTAATGGCAGCAAGGGTAAAAGCAATTATGTGACATGCTATCAGTGTGGCAGGAAAGGCCATAAGAAACCTGATTGCCGCTATTACAAGGCACAGCTTGAAAGAAAGAAGAATGTTGGAGAAGAAGGACAAGAAAGAAGACAAGACTAACGCACAGGACAGCCAAAAGGACAAGGAGAAGGCCAATGTGGCCTCTAATGTAGTCATAGAAGAGCTTTCAAATGTTGAGGATATTTTATGCACTATTTTATCAGCTGATGATACTTATGCATTTGATTCCTCTCTAAATGTTCATTCACAGGACATATCGATAACCAAAAGTGATCTTATTGATGCTTTGCTGACCGTTAATGATGCATTGGCCCAGACATGGATTGTTGACTGAAGTGCTTCTTTTCATGTGACTCCTATCAAGGAGTGTTTTTCTACTTTTACTGCAGGCAGCCATGGCCATGTATACCTTGGAAACAATCTCACATGTTCCATTGAGGGCATTGGCACAGTGCATTTCTCTACAAATGCACTAATGAGCTGGTCTTGCATAATGTGCGTTATGTACCAGGGATCAAGAAAAGCTTGCTTTCTGTGGGTCAAATGGATATGCATGGTTATAGCATTCTCTTTGAGAGAGGATCATGGAAAATGACAAAGGGGTCAAGGCTGATTGTGAAAGGCACAAAGAAGGGAACTCTCTATTGCTTGCATGGAAAAGCCTTATCAGGGAAGTTTATTGCTTCGGCTGAAGTTCACTCCCATATGGAGTTGTGGCATAAGAGACTTGGCCATATGAGCCAAAAGGGTCTCACTAGGCTTTGTAACTTAAAGAAGCTTGATGCTAAAGGCACAAAGCTTGATTTTTGTAATGAATGTCAATATGGAAAGCAAGTGAAACGTTCCTTTTACTCTGGTGTGTCTCGTCAGTATTGTGTACTTGTTCTTGTTCATTCTGATGTATGTAGCATGCCTACCAAATCTATGGGGGGTGCTTTGTATTTCTATGGGGGGTGCTTTGTATTTCATTTCTTTTGTTCATGATTTCTCTAGAAAAATTTGGGTTCAATTGCTTAAGTCTAAGGATGAAGAATTTGCTGCATTTAAGCGTTTTCATGCATTTGTGACCACCCAAACAGGTAAAAAGCTGAAATGCCTATGTACAGATAATGGGGGTGAGTACACAAGTGCTGAATTTAAGAAATTTTGTGAAAATTTGGGCATTAAGAGGGAGCTTACTATTCCATACAGCCCCTCTTCTAATGGTGTGGTTGAACGCTATAATAGGACATTTTATGAGAGGGTGAGATGCATGCTGTCCACATCTAATCTCCCTCATGGATTTTGGGGAGAGGCACTCAAAACTGCAGTACATATATGCAATAGATCCCCTCACATGTCTTTGAAAGGTGACATCACTGAAGAGGTTTGGTCTCGCAAACCTGCTTCATATGATCACTTACGTGTTTTTGGTTGCGAGGCTTTTGTGCATATAAGGCCTAAGCTGAGAAACAAACTTGATGCTAAGTCCATAAAAGGCCTCTTCATGGGATATGGTGAAGAAGGTGGGATGGGCTTTAG